>KL660870.1:1804-15577 GCA_000732775.1 Stachybotrys chlorohalonatus IBT 40285
ACAAGCAGCATATGCAGCCGAGAAGGCCATCGGCCACGACAACAACGCCATCACCCAACAGGACGTCACTAGTTACAAGGAGACGGGCGACGCCAGCGAGACCATGAAGGCTCTGACCTGGGTCGGAAAGAACAAGGTCGAAATGGGTACGGCCTCGTGAATTTTCCATACCTCACATTTCAGCTTTGTCTAATCTTGCGGATAGCCGACGTACCTAAACCCAAGATCCTCGAGGACCGCGACGTCATCCTCAAGGTCACGGGCAGCACCGTCTGCGGCTCCGACCTGCATCTGCTGCACGGCACCGTCGTCGAGCTGGCCAAGGGCGACATCCTGGGCCACGAGTTCTGCGGCATCGTCGACCAGGTCGGCTCCGCCGTGAAGGGCATCACCGTCGGCAAGCGCTACGTCGCCAGCTTCCAGATCGCCTGCGGCGAATGCTTCCAGTGCCGCCAGAAGTTCTCGTCACAGTGTGAGAGGACAAACGCAAACACCCTCGAGCATGCCATGTACGGCGGCCGCACCGCCGGCATGTTTGGGTACTCCCACTTCACTGGTGGCTTTGCCGGCGGGCAGGCCGAGTATGTGCGTGTGCCTTTGGGCGATGTGAACTTGCTGGAGATTCCGGACGATGTCCCTGATGAGAAGGGTGGGTTTACTTCCCGACCATGCTCACAATTGACAGCGACTAACACCTCTCATAGCCCTGTACCTGTCTGACGTCCTCGCCACCTCCTACCACGGTGTCAAGGACACGGCCGTCTACCCCGGCGACGAGGTGGCCATCTTCGGCGCGGGCCCCATCGGCCAGATGGCGGGCGTCTTCGCGCTGGGCGAGGGCGCTAAGAGGGTCATCTTCGTCGACACGGAGCCGCGCCTGTCCTTCGTCCGCGAGCGCATCCCCGCCCAGCACCGCGACAAGATCGACTACATCGACTACAAGAAGCTCTCCTTCGGCGTGACCAACAAGGAGACGGTCGTCAGCAAGCTCAAGGAGATGTGCGGCGGCCGCGGGCCTGACTGCGCCATCGAGTGCGTCGCCGGCGAGTACGCAAAGGGCTGGCTGCACTGGTTCGAGATGATGGTGGGCGCTGAGACAGACACGAGCGAGATCATCAACGAGATGATTGAGGGCGTGCGCAATTTTGGCCGCGTCGGCGTGACGGGTGTTTACGTCGGATACGTACGTTCCTCGCTTCGCATCATTTTTCACGTGCGCTGTACTGACCGTCCCAGACCAACCATTTCAACATCGGCTCCCTGATGGAGCGCGGTATCCGCCTCATCGGCAACGGCCAGGCCCCCGTGCACAAGTACTGGAACGAACTACTTGCCAAGATCCAGAGCGGCGAGCTGGACCCGCTGCAGATGGTGTCGCACCGCGTGCGCCTCGAGGATGTCGCCAAGGTGTACTACAAGTTCGAGGCTCACGAGGACTCGATGCAGAAGGTCTTTGTCGAGACCAAGTTCTCCCTGCCTGCAGCGCCGGGCTCGCCTGCTTTGACGAGATATTAGGGAAGCATTGTTGCGGAAATTGTACTAGTAGATATATGCGTGATGATTGGGTTGAGGGTTAGGCAAGTAATGATGAGAGATGAGACACGAAATGTACCGGTAGTTGAAGGACTGTCAAAATGCAAATACCTCAGTTATACTTTGAACGATAATGAGATGTACAATGAAAATAAACGGAACTGATGAAGATGCCTTGCAGCTAAAAAGCAAGGCTCGACTCTAGGTCAGGCAAGAATGTATAGCCGCCGAAGTCGACAGGCTGCTCTTCGAAGTGGATTTGGACACACATACAGAGAGGTATGTTACTCAATCAATAGTGCTAGATATGATGACTTGCTTGAGCTGGATTCGTGCCAAAGGCTGATGCAGCGACCCTGCGTTCAGCCATGGCGGCCCCAATAGCGGGCATGCCTCCAATGCCGCAAAGTTTCCTTGCAAGTTCATTCTAGTTATCTCGGTTCTATTCAGTCACTTTTCGTTAAGAAATGCTGAACACATCAGTAATCCTACAAACTGGTGTACAAGCTAAGATAAAAGAGACAAGTTCAAGTTTATAGAAAGAGGGGGAATGTTAGTCGGATTAGGAGCTGGGTTTCTTTATGAAGTGCTAAATAAGTTGTCAAAGACGGAATGTGTATAAAGTGTCCAGGAGCTTGGGCAGCTTTGTTCCTACTAAGGGATTAAGAACATTTTAAGGCGTAACTATGGAATGTGTATAAAGGATTCGAGGAAACCTACCAGACGATCAAGAAAATGTAGTGGCGTTAGTGTGGAATGTATATGAAATATTCAAGGCACTCAGACAGCTTTATTCCTAGGAGATAATTAGGAATATGCAGCGGTGGTAGGATTTATTAAAGGCTCAAGGATAGGGGCACTAAGCTTCGGCCCCCAATCGGAGGTCATTTCCAATTTAGGCAAATGTTGGAAAAGACCCCATCCGAACTTATCTAGGTTTCCTAAACGTGCCACCACGGTAATAGGAATGGGGGATTTTAACCTCTCACCTTGAAGCGACCGAAGCCATGGGTCAGATTGTATGTGGAGGTTCCCGGATGTGCCCTTGATTTGGGCAATGTCTCTACTGAGAGTAGCCTCGCTGCACAACGCGTAAGCAAGCCGGCTGAGAATCCCCTCCTGTGCAAGCTAAGAAGCTTTCCCATCCTGGATTGCTTTTGGTGCCAATAACGTCCTCGGTGTGTTTCTGGAGGTCCTAGACATCCTGGTCGACTGCCTCTCTAGTATTTGTGATGTTGTCATAATACTAGCCCCAAAGAAACCGGTAGACACCTGACGATAAGTTATTATAGTTCCATACGTTATACTAGGTCAATTATATCGCCTCCTAGGTTTGGACCGTCTGTTGAAGTGGTTCTACACGGCGATGAAATTTCGCCATGCTATGTCGTAGCGAGCTTAAAATGGGCGCGCTGGTTGTCAAGAGTCCTAATGCTCTAGCTACGAAGCCGAGTGCTCCCAAGGCTCCAGGCAATAGGATTTTCTGGGTTTTGGTTGACAAGAAGACACAAATAGGAGGCTGTTAAGTCGCACTCTGTGTAGAATGTAAGATCATGGTCGAATCCTCACTGTCGGTACTGGAAGGCCTGGGGTATATTGTGTGATTGAGAAGTAACATGTGTTCTTAAGCTATGCACCCCCCCTTGCTTTTTAACTAATACACTGCTCGATCCTGGGCTAAGAGCAGGAAGTTGTCTGACAGACCTATGACCACAGAAAATCAGCCTTAGATGGGGAACACGATGTAAGGTAGGCGTTAGGGTCCAAACTAATAAAAGGTAGGGTAGCCAATCTTCAGCTATACGGCGTCTATAAGACCGCCACAATCTGGCATTATCCCTACGACGGGTAAAGTCCCTACCTCGACCCCCACGCGCCTGCCCTAACAAATATGGGGTTTTATAGATGCCGTTACATCCGAAGATCAGCTCTTATACTATTTCTTATTTAAATCATTATCTTAACGCCCACCTTTTATAATGCTTCCCATCTACAGCTTAGTTTACTATTATCGTGATTTACTTAGGCAGAACCCTACTGTTGGCTTAGGATTAGTCAGAATTCTAGAATGAGGATAAATAGGGGCCTCTGGGCACAGCCCTGGAACAGTAGTCGGTACTGCATAGTCAGAGAAAGCTACGTTATAGCCAGACTGAATGCTCAGTATCACCGTCCCACGACAGCTTCGAACTTGGAATTTTGGCGGTTGGTCTGCTATAAAAACCATTACCATGGCAAACCAGTCCGCCGTTGCATACGCTCAAACCCAATGCAATGGGGAGGCGGCACTACAGTCCAAGCTACGTCTCTGTGCCAGACTTGCAGACTACGCCTACATTTCAGGAAAGCCTGGGGTTTCTGACAAGGAATTGTCGGCCAAATGGCCACCGGGCTACAGGATAGAGAACCCTAGTCCTATTTTCACTTACTCATGGTATCAGAAATCGGAACACCAACACCGGTTCTTCAAATCGCACGCATACATCTTCCAGTTGAAAAATGAAGATGAATCGGACAATGTCAATCGAATTGTGGTGGGGTTTAGAGGAACTTGGCTTCATAAAAGCATGCCCCCCGATCGTGACAATGAAAACAGTACGTGACAAGCATCAGCATTAACAATGCATATTCGAATACACCACAAAACCCCAGGGGGTGTAGCAAGAGCTGGTGTCCTCTCGAGGCTATCCAAAAAAAAATTGGATGTCTTTGGTCCCTCAAACTATGGGCTGTCTGACCTCTACTACGATGCGACCCTGATCCGTGTTCCTTATCGCACGGGCGTTGTTTGGAAATGGTACACGTACTGGGGCTCTCTAGTTTTGGAAGGGAGTAATTGGCGCGTGACCTTTTGGCATGGCCTCGTCGGGTCGCCGCAGGCTTGGTCTACCGCCCTGAGGGATATGTCAACACCGAACTCAGGTACCCCCTTGTTCATCTTGGCTTTTGGGCTTTGTGGGCGTCACCAGAAGGCTTTGCGGGCTATGACCGTTACGGCCACCTGTGGAAGGACCAAAAGTTGAACGATTCACAAGAATATCAGACCCCAAGAGAACCTGTTCGCGAGGGCACCCTACAGAGCATCTTACAAAGACTCCAAGAATCAGATGAAAGCCAAGAGACAGAGATTCTTGTAGTTGGGCATTCCCTCAGAGGTGCCGTGTCATGGTAAGTCTGTACTGGTCCTCGGATGCCTCAGCCTTCTAGAGAATGACTGACAAAACTCGGAGTTTTGCTGCGCTGGATATTGTTGCGGAACTGAGAGACAAAGACAAGTACCGAAACGTGAAAGTCTTTCATGCCACCTTTGGCGCACCCCCTGTCGGGACAACTCGTTTCGCCGAATTCTTTCGAAATAAAATGCAGGGCCATGGTTCATTCGCGGTACTCCATGAGAGAGACATAATCGCCAAATGTTTTGCATGGTGTGGCTCGCTACCGGCGGTAAGATACCTCGGCTGGTGGAATAACTGGAGTCGCGCAGGAGAGGAAAGGATTATTCGAAAACCGGACATTCAAGCATCGCATGCCTCACAACGCGAGAATGGACTCTCATGGCGAGCCCTTCTGAGAGCGTCCATGACCACAGATGGGCTGAAATCGTGTGGGATATTGGTGGCCACCTTAGTTTTTCTAGGGTTCAGCTCGCTCACAACGCCGCTTTCAATACTCATAACCCCAGTCTGCTGGCTGGTGGACTGGAAATACTACAGTAAACAGAAAAATCCACCTTCACATTGGGAGGATACCAGAGGCGAGGAGCCTGAAAATATCCAAGCGTTGAGCGAGGACTCGAATCTGAAGCATGTGGCGCTGCAATACCACAACCTGGAGAAGTATATTGAGCTCCTTGAGGGCCCTGATCCATTTGGAGATCCGAAATACGAAAGCAATGGACCCTCCGAGGTGGAACGGAAATAGGATTCTTGCAACGCCAAGGAGGAGTGAGTACGGATGCTGGAATGGGGCGTGGTGCAGCGCAACCTCTCCATTGCCGGCCAGGTGACTAACCACCTGGCGAGACGAAGGAGAAAAGTGTTTTTAAGAGTTTTGCTCATCTGGGGAATCAAGGATTAGGGTTTCAGGGCAATAACGAGAGGCTGTGGTCTTTTTCAAGTTCTCTGTGTATCTGGTTGTTTAGAGAACACCGGGAAGTAGCTTTTGTTGATACCAGATTCTTCGTAACATCGTAATTCACCGTCAAAATTCCACTACCTTGATCTCCACCGAGTTGAAGCTTCAGGTCAAAGGCCCAGCATGGCAAGGAGGGCCGGTTCTGGGAGCTTCAAGGTCGGAAACAATGGTCGGATCGTCTTTAGAATGAGCCCTCATATTCATATGCTGTTTATACGCATTGTGACCATGGCCCTTGTGCATCTGTCTAGTTTTTGCAGCCTGATTTGGAAACTCATTCCATGCACCACGTTGCACAAAATGCCCCACTAGCCTGCAGTGCCTGCACCTACCCACAGAGCCTCAACTTAACGACACCTTACACCCACCCAACCTAACTTCAACCACCGCTCCCACAACCCCCTCCGGCCTCACCACTCTCTCTCCCCCCATCTTCCACCTGCAGCCCTCCCGCCATGGCCCGTCCACCAGACCCCAAGCCCGCCGCGGCCGCCGCCCCCGCCAACATGATCCACGGCGCCTCGCTGCTCATCTCTCTGCAGCTTCTCTCCCGCCTCGTCACCTTCGTCGCCAACCAGCTGCTGCTGCGCTTCCTCACGGCGCCGCTGCTCGGCCTCGCCACCCAGCTCGAGGTCTACTACCTCTCGGTGCTCTTCTTCGCCCGCGAGTCCCTGCGCGTCGCCGTCCAGCGCCACGCCTCCTCCTCCGCCCAGGCCGTCGTCAACCTCGCCTACCTACCCATTGCCCTCGGCGCCGTCGTCAGCGTCGTTTTCGGCGCCATGTATCTGGCTGGCGTAACCAAGGAAACTCTGGAAACGCCGAATTTGGTGCTGTCGCTGTACTTGTATGGTGGGGCGGCGCTCGTCGAGTTGCTGTCCGAGCCGTGCTTCGTCCTTATGCAAACGAGACTGCAGTTTGGCACGCGGGCGGCAGCGGAGTCAACCGCTACATTTCTCCGCTGCATCGTCGTCTTTGGCACCGCACTCTGGGCAGCGCAGGCTTCCCGTCAGCTCGGCGTCCTGCCGTTTGCGCTGGGCCAGCTATGCTACGGGGGCGCCCTGCTTCTCGTCTACCTCGCCTACGCCTACCGTCTTGCTGCCATAGACGGCTTTTCCCTCTTTCCTCGGGCCATTACAGCGAAAAATGAGTCCCGTTTCATGTGGTCGTATTTTGACCGCGCAACGATGAGCCTCGCAACCAGCATGATGGCCCAGGGCGTCGTCAAGCACATCCTCACCCAGGGCGATACATTCCTCGTCTCGCTTCTCGCGTCACCCCAGGTCCAGGGCGTATACGCACTCGCCAACAACTACGGCGGCCTCATCGCGCGTTTGCTCTTCCAGCCCATTGAGGAGAGTAGCCGCAGCTACTTCTCCCGCCTCCTATCCGAGCCCGCGGCCCGCGAACCCGTCTCCACGCACTCTTCCAAAAACAAAAGTACGCTCCAGCCATCGCCTGCGGTACAACAGGCCAAGACAAATCTGTCCATGCTGCTACGTATCTACATTCTCCTCTCTACCGCAGTCGCCAGCGTCGGCCCCTTCGCCGCGCCCATCCTTCTCTCTTTCGTAGCCGGGAGGCGATGGACTGGCTCCGGCGCGGGCGAGGTCCTGGGCGTGTATTGCTTCTACATCCCCTTCCTCGCTCTCAACGGCGTGACCGAGTCCTTCGTAGCGTCCATCGCTTCGGAGGCTGAAGTACACCGCCAGTCTGGCTGGATGAGTGCGTTCTCTATCGCCTTTGCCGCCTCCGCGTACCTCTTCATGCGCGTGTTTCCCCTGGGGGCCATTGGGTTGGTCTTTGCAAATATTGTCAACATGCTGTGCCGCATCGTCTGGAGCGCTTCGTTCATAAAGACCTTTTTCAAGCGCCATGGTGCGGACTTTAGCTTGACTGAATTACTGCCCGGGGGCACCCTCGCCGTCGCAGCGGCTAGCATAGGCGTCATGTATCAACTAGACATAACCGAGAATTCTAAGGAGGAGCCCATCAAGACACTAGTCAAAATAGCCGTTTCGGCCATTCCATTGCTCATTCACATGTATGTCATCACGTCTACCCCCCATCTATGCTAAGCAGCCTTTTCACTAACATCAACTTCAGGGCCATTTTCGAGGGCAAGTTTCTTCTAGAGTGTTTCCAGGCCATCCGAGGCCGCAGGGCAAGCAAACGATAATAAAAACAATATCCAACGCCTAATAGCTCGAAATTTAATCAAAAGTGATCTTGGTCGCTTTCTTATTCATGTCGACATCCTTGAAGAATGCGCCGTACATGTCGTGGGCCTTCTTCTTGACTGTTCCGCCGAACTTGAGCAGCTCGTCCGGAACTGGCTGGTTCGCGCCCTTCAGGATATTGATCAAACTATAGTCTCTTGGTCAGTACACATGTAAATGGTGGATTGGGTTCGCCACATACGAGCCAGAGTGCGTCTTGTCTTGTACGGTAAAGAAGGTGATGGCTTCACCCGTCTTGCCGGCGCGTCCAGTTCGACCAATACGATGCACGTAGTCTTCGATGGTTAGGGGGAACTAGTCAAGGTCAGCAACTAAAGACACCACGGCAGGACATGAGGAAGTCTGTGCTTACAGTCATGTTGATGACCAGCTTCACCTCGGGAATATCAAGACCACGAGCAGCCACATCCGTAGCAACCAGCACCGGGGTCTGGCCCGACTTGAAGGCCTCCAAACTCCTCGTGCGCTGCTCCTGTCTTAGATCGCCGTGGATGCCGCCCACGCGAATACCCTTCCGCGCAAGGAAACCCTCTACCCGTGTGGCCTCCTTTTTGTACAGGCAAAACACAAGTATGCGATCGTCCTTCTGCTTTCCTTGCGTATGCTCCTTGAGCACCTGCAGCAGGCGGAACTCCTTGTCCTTGGGGTCGAGCACCTCGACATGCTGCGTGATGCGGGTGTTGGCCTGGAGCTCGACCGCTCCGTTGGCCGTCTCCTTGCCACCAGACCCAATCGTGATCTTGACCGGGTTGACCATGAAGGTCGAGGCCAGCGCCTGCACTGAAGCCGGCCAGGTAGCAGTAAACATGAGCGTCTGACGCTGCTCGCGCGGCGGGCAGCTTCCGAGAATCTGCTTGATGTCGTCCTCGAAACCCTTGTCGAGCATGCGATCGGCCTCGTCGAGAACAGCGAAGCAAACACCACTCAGATTGATAGTGTCGTCCGACATGAAGTCCTTGAGACGTCCGGGTGTGGCAACAACAATGTCCGCGCCGCGGCGCAACAGCGCCCGCTGGTCGTCCTTGGAAGCACCACCGTAGATGCACACGCTCTTAAGCCCAACCAGTGCGGCAAGCTTGGACAACTGCTCCTGCGTCTGCATAGCAAGCTCACGAGTCGGTGAAACGACGACAGCCTTGGTGCCCTTCTTGTTGAGCGCCAAGACAGCCTCGACGCAGGGCAGCGCGAAAGCCATGGTCTTGCCGGACCCGGTCTCGGCAACGCCAACGGCATCCCGGCCAGACAGCGTAAATGGCCATGAGGCGGCCTGGATGGGCGTCGGCACCTTGTAGCCGGCGAAGGGCGAGGGCTTCTTCTCGAGGAGGTTTGTAGAAGGAAGATGGTGAAACTCGGTAACGGGGCGCAGCGAGATGGTGTCGTTTATAGGGTCTGTGATGACGATCTGGTTGGTGGAGAGGAATGCATCAATATCGGCTTGCGGAACGTTGGTCAGGCTCATGGTCTGGGTATAGGTGGCCGATGCTGTTGATCCGGACACCGCCTCGCTTGTCTTGTCCTTATTCTTCTTGTCCTTCTTGGACTTTTTCGGCGCCACAACTACGGGTTGCTCCGGCTCTTCCTCATTTGCAGGTTCTTGCTCAACCTCCTTGTCCTTCTTCTCATTCTTTTCCTTCTTCTTCTTCTTGTCCTTCTTGGCTTTCTTCTTCTCCTTGTCAGCGTCTTCGTCTAGGGAGACGCCAACGGGCTCGGCCGCAGCAGCAGGAGCCTCTTCCTCTGCCTCGAGCTTGCGCTTCTTCTCCTTCTTCTTTTCCTTCCGCTCCTTCTTTTCCTGCTTTAGGCGCGCTTTTTCGTCGGCGTCGCCGCTGGCCTTTTCGGTCTTGGTCTTCTTGCTCGGCCGGACTGCATCGTCGACGATGCTAGCCTCGCTGTCGGCGAGGGAATGTTTAGTAGCTGCCATTGGAGTACGTTGAGTATTCAAATCTCCTTGGAATACTGGAGGATCCGTCGAAAGTCCTGTTTTGAGGACAATTGTCTTGGGGCTGTCGACAGTCGGAGCGGACTCGATGCGGCGACAATGGGACTTTTTTTTTTTTTCCTCCCTCACCATTGTGGTTTATCGATAACAGATGTTGTTTATCTGACGGGTCAGTTATCGATAAGAAGTCTGCAAAAAGAGAAGGGAAGAAAGTGGGGAGGTGGGGAGCTTCGCTTCAAACACCAACCACCGCATTTACCCGCAAGCACAAACACTCCCATCACCCATTCCGGTCCGACAAGATTCGCATACATGCAAGGCCTCGAGGATCTCGCCTATTGGGGTTTCCCACCAATGTTACTTCAGGCCAAGCATTAGCGATGTTCGTTTCAGAAATGCTTAGCCTTCTTCGCCACCCTCTTTTCTCTGTGTTGCTTGTCTGAAGGCTCCGTGCTGTAATTGGACCAGGACCAGACGGAGGCAGCCACGAGAAGGTTTCCCAGCCTCTTATTGCTCGAAATAATGTGGTCATGGCCCCCATCAGCACCAACGGCCGACGTGTTGCATCACCCGCTACCAGATTTGGCAAGTAGATGCTCGCCTGTCACGATAAGGCAGTATTGGACTTGGCACCTGGGCCAACTCGTTACTCAAATGGGCGGGCTTGTGGGTGGCTATTCGTCCTGATGCTCGCTCTTGGCCCACGGCAGATGATGCCATCGATGCGTGTAGGTATACCGTGAGATCGACATATTGATACTGGCGACAGTCTTCTCCGGGCCACTTCCACCGAAGCTGTTACAGCCCAACAGGTTCAGCAGAGTCGTGGTCCGTTATCCAACGGAGAGGTGCGCCTGTCAGCCAGCCACAGTTGCAGCTCAATGCCGCAAACCCCACCCAAGGCACACCCTCTTCCTGTGGATAAATCCCCTGGTGGGGGGTTGCTCGTTGCCCGTCATCATGCAAGGCATTCCTTCAAACCCTTCGCAGCGCAAATGTATTGGTCCCTGGCTCGTCTGTAGTGACCCTACCAATCCGGGGGTCGGTGGCACAGCGGACAAAGAAGAGCAGGCTGCTTTTTCTGTCTGTCTGCCATTGCCTGCAGGCCCAATCTCATCTTGCAGAAGGGCAAGATGCTCTCGCTTAGCGAAAGCAACGAGTATCCTCCTAGTATCTTGCCGATCGGCGGTTGCGGCGATCAACTAAGTGGGAGAAAATCCACCGCAAACCGCACCGTTACTTGCATTCGCGCATCGGGATAGCCTACTATGGTAGGCTACCCTTGGTCCCCTTCTCCCGCACCATGGCCCCCCTCGTCGCAGTGGGGGAGGGGTTCGTGGGACCCAGCAAGCTTGTCAGCTTTCCATCCATGGCCCACGGGCCCTTTGGCAATGACCTATGCGGCCCCTAGCAGGCACTTATTCATTCATGTTGGCTTCCTCTCTCGGAAAACTGACCTGCATGCTCTCGAGGAGTTCCCGGAGCGGCCCAAGTACGAAAACGTATAGATAGTCCACTCACCCACCCCTCTTACCCCGAATGCCATGTCCAGATCCTTCTATCAATCCCTTCCCCTCGGATATCATGAGCCGACCTTAGGCCTGATGCTACTCTCTTAGCATGAGCGCCCCGCCACTCATTGGTGTGCCTTATACCTCGTAGCCAGCTCTATACCTGCTCTCGGCCGTCCTTTCTTACCTTCCTCCATCCCATTCTAGCTTCTCCTTTGTACCAAAAGTGATTTATTTATTTATTTATTTTTATTTTTATTTTGGCGGGAACAAAAGGCATATCGTCGCCATGCCTACGTGTCGCATCCAGGCCCAGCCGGACATGTACGGGCTGGGCATCCGGACGGCCTTCTACATCCAATGGTTCGGCGCCGTGCTCATCGAGTGGCTAGACGAGACGGACGTCGACGACATGCGCCTGCTAGGCCTGCTCCTGTCGGGTGCGCTCATCATCGGCCTCATCATCCAGGTCGCCGAGGAGGCGCTGCAGGCGGCTGAGATCTACATTGTGCTGCTGCTGGCCTCGGGCATCTACATCTTCTTCGTGCCGCTGTACATCTGGCGCGCCCTGACGCTCTTCAGCCCGTACTGGAACCCCTTCCGGTGGTCCAAGGAGAAGCACAGCCCCATTTTCAGGTTCTCGAATTTCGTCGTGCTGGTGCTTGTCGCATCCATGGGCACCTGGTTCTACGTGACGTACCTGCCAGGTCTGGATGCCGGCTGCTCCCAGTACGGCTTCTTCTTCGGCAGCGTGTCGCTGGGTAGCGACGTGTACATTGCATTCAACGCCATACTGTACATCGTCATACTGGTCGTGTGCGCTTTCCTGCTGCTGACGGCCATTGGGTGCGAAATCAACATTTGGCCGAGACGACGTCGCAAGGCGCAGTAAGTCTTTGCCCTCATCTCTGCACCGCCCTCGCGCTAACAACAGCACCCCTTTCGCAGCCGAATGCACATCGAAACGGTGCGCGGGTGCCGCAACCTCAGCAACGTCATCGTCTTCGGCGTGCTCGTCGCCGGCGTCGAGCTCTCGGTCGAGTGGAACGACCTGCAGGCGACGAGCCAGGTGACGACGGCGGCGCAGACGATCCCGCTGGTGGTCAGCGTGGGCTTCGTCTGCCGCTCCATCTTCCTCTACTTTGTGCGCCAGCAGGGCGGCGACGACGACTCGGACGGCTCCTCGGTGGTGGTGCGTCGCACGGTGCGCCGCTCGACGACAACGACGGAGCAGGTCGGCGGGCCGTCGTGGCCTCCTGCGGCGCATACCCGGGGGGCGGCATGATGAGGGGCACGACGGTTCTACATACATGGGTACATCGAAGCGACGGATACAGATACGGGTTTCGAAAATGCTTGGTTCATGATGGTTTGGAGTTGATGGAAGCGACCTCAAGCCTGCTAAGAGTCCAACAGCGCAGCTGTGTTGATATGATACCTCTGATTTTACGATAGCAGCATGTTACGATAAAGAAGCAATGTTTATGATGATATGACCAGGAGCGTGCAAGTCCACCAACCCATGAATCCAAGCAACGCAAGCCAATGTCTCACATATCGAAATGCGCTTGCTCACCATCCCTGTGCCCCGCGCCCGGTGAATCTCGGTGAGCTTCCAGGGTGACCCCCTAGCGTCGCCCCATCCCCTCCGCAACCCTTCGACCTACCCAAAAAAGTAAACACAACAAAAAAACCACTTTAACCCACGACCCAGCACGGACGACCGCCGCAGACAGGCTCGATCCATCCCTCCGATCACGACCACCGCTGCGTCCCGTCGCCGCATAGCAGTTCCCCGTCGAGACCATGGCGTCCAAAGAAGCTCCCAAGGACAAGGACAAGTCCAAGGTGCACAAGCTCTCCCTCAAGGGCAGCGCCAAACTCGTTGCCGAATTCGTACGTCCCACGATCCTCTCCCTCGGCTAGAGCAATTCCCCGTGGCTGACGACTCCTCCAGTTTCAGTACTCCATTCACACAATCCTGTACGTTCGACCCGTCGCAAAGCATCGACATCCACTGACGCAAGCACCACCGACAGCTTCCAGCGCGGCGTATACCCGGCCGAGGACTTTACAGCGTGCGCAATCCCGACCCCTTACTCCGACTCTAAAGCCCCTGACTAACCGGGTCTTTTTATTGCAGAGTAAAGAAGTACGGCCTGAACATGCTAGGTATGTATGGACGAAGGAACGGATGGGAATACAAGCTGACGGCCGCAGTCTCCGCGGACGACCAGGTGAAGGCCTACATCAAGAAAATCATGGGCCAGCTCGACAGGTGGATGGTCGGCGGCAAAATCTCCAAGCTCGTCATCGTCATCACCGACAAAGACACAGGTGAACACGTCGAGCGCTGGCAATTCGATGTACATGCACCCCTCCCACCTCTCCCAATCCCATCGAAGACCATCTTTCTAACACT
>KL660870.1:15616-48800 GCA_000732775.1 Stachybotrys chlorohalonatus IBT 40285
CCAACCCACCAAACCCTCCAAGAAATCCTCCTCCAAACCCACCGCCAACCAGGAAAATACCGCCGCCCCGCCCCCGACGCTCGAAAAGACGGAAGCCGAGATCCAGTCCGAGATCGCCGCCATCTTCCGCCAGATCACCGCCTCGGTGACCTTCCTGCCGCAGCTCTCGGGCGACTGCACCTTCAACGTGCTGGTGTATGCGGATGCCGACTCGGATGTGCCCGTGGACTGGGGCGATTCCGACGGCAAAGAGATTGAGAACGCCGAGAGGGTGCAACTGAGGGGGTTCAGTACGGCGAACCATCGGGTTGACACGTTGGTGAGCTACAGGCTAGGTGATTGATGGGGAGGGTTGGATATCTAGAGTAGTGAAATAATGCGGCGCGGTACGGGATGGGAAGGTTTTGCAGGTTCTACTGGTTAGCGATTGTTTGAAATGAAATGGTCACATCTTGTCAATTCTACGGGCATGAATGGAAAACAAAATGCAGATACCCCTGGCTCGGAACAGCCGACCCCATGACCCGAGCCATCTCCAGGCCAATGATGGGTAACCATCATCATATTTCACGGCCGCAAAGCAAAACGCCTCCATGCTTGTCCCTGACCTCTATCAACTGTTGTATCGCGGGATCCTTCCCTCTACACCTCATCAACACCAACGCCGCTACCAATGACAACGTCGTCATACGCGCTTGAAAAAGTACACATAGGCAAACTTGCGCATTTCGTCAATGTCGTACGCCTCCACCACCTTTTCGTCGTTGAACAGCACCCACCGCGGGGTATCGTCGATAGTCTTCCGGATAAAGGCAACGTAGTGTCTGTCGAGCCGTGTTAGTTTCTCGCACTTGTTCTATCCGAAGTAGTCTTCTTACCCTGCATGTATGCTGGTGCCTTTGTGGCACGCAATCGATTGCAGCTGAAAGTTGGCCGGCAGCGCAGCACTGCCAGCAATTTCCTTTGGTGCTGCATCGCCACCAGAGGCAGTACCTGCATCGTCATCGAACATTCCCTGATCATCTGGGTGGCTAAACAACCACTCTACAGCTCGCTCGACGTCACCCCCCGTCTCCTTGAGTGCTTTCTTGGCTTGTGGCGCTCCGAAACCCATGGCGCCCAGCATCTCAATCTTTTCAGGATCAGCTGTCGCATCGGCACCGCCCGGCTTTCCGCCCAAGTCAAGAGGCGCATCGATGTCAGGGTCTTCCATGTGACCAAACAGCCACTCCATTGCCGCATTAGCATCGGAATTGCCTGTCGCGTGCAATGCCCGCTCACATCGGTTTCTGGGAAAACCCATGGCCTCGAGTTGGGCAACCGCAGTCTCGTCGGGAACAAAGGCGGGTGCCTGTGATTCTGGCTCGTCCGGCAGACTCTCCTCGGAGTCTTGCTGGCCCTTGGACAAGTACCGGTCTAGAGCAAATGATTCATCTGGCACGATGACAGGCACGTCGACTTTGATGGGCACCCAGTTGACGACTGCCATTTTCCTGGCGTTCACTACCAATATCTCGGGGAACGTCTTGAAAAGGGACTGCTTGGTGAATCCGTCCTTACTGCCGCAGGCGGAGCAAGTCAATTCGACCCTCTCCTGCACAGTTAGGTTGTCCAAGCATTCTTCTAAGGTGACTGGTTTGTAAGACTCTGCTGTGCCTGCTGCCTCGTCGCCAGGAATTTTCTCGAGGGGCACATCGATAAAGAGGTTGTCCTGCTCAGTAGTGCTATACTTGACCTTTCGACAACTTAGACACTGCAACCGCTGCTCGAGGGCGAACCGGAATGGTTGCGTGGGATCCTTGGCATCGCCTTGGTGCTTGGAGCGCGTAATCAGCTTGAAGAGGTGCTGAAGAAACTCAAAGGCATCCTGCTGGCGCATAGTCGAGAATTCCTCGTGTCCCCGTCCAATCAGATGCTTCAGCATCGCAGGCGCAAGCCCTTTTTGGTGTGCTACTTCGGACTCGGGATGGACGCCTTCATCGACTTTGGAGTAACGACCGGACCATAGACCATCCGCAACCTTGCGCAACTGTGTCTCCAGATCTTCCGCTGGGTCTTGAACTATCGGGAGGTCATCGTTGGGTCGGTAGTATCGTTCACGAAACGAGGGCATGTCAAATAGGCACTGTACGATGCTGGCGAGATAGCAGCTGTTTCCGAGGTTCTTGAGACCGGTAAGGCCGGGCCCGAAGACAGGTCGCAGTTCCTTGCCGTCCTCGGTAGTCATGCTAAAGTCCCACTTGAGATTCTGCTCAATCTGCATCTCGGTCAAGCTCTTCTCCGTCTTTTGACGCTCGGCAAGCACAACCCCCCAGTGGTTGAGGTGGAGGCCGAGGTTGTCGTCGATGCGCTCCTCGTCGCACTTGTAGCAGTATACATCGGCGGTGCCCTCTGGCGTGATGGATCCGAGCTTCACAGCCACACCGTGGCCAGCCTCGGTCGAGTGAGCCAAGCCATGAGAATTGCCGTCCACTCCTCCCATCTGCTTGCGACCACAGCCTAGATTGCCACACTCCAAGCACAGCCAGAGATTCTCCTTAAGGTCGCAGGCCGAGCAGTGACTGAGGCTGTTCTGCTCAATCCGCCGGGGCTCACCCTGATGCATCATGAGTATGTGCTCGCAACTCGTCAGCTCCTGCTCCCAGGCCTTGACCTCCTCTTTTCGAGAGAACGTGTTGGCCTTCATAATGCTTTCCACCATGGGAGCAAGCTTGGGACCAGCCGAGTCGAGCTCAATATTGCAATCAAGGCATTTTGTTGTGAGGGCGGTGTCGTATCGGTCTTCTTCGGTCTCGGCGGCGATGGCAAGCCTAGACATTTTCGCAGGGGGTTCGTCTCGAACAACTACTTTTCGGGTGCGACGAATATTGAGAACGAGAGGGTGACTTCGGAGGACGCCATGGAGCTTGTTGTGCATACGATCCCCAGCACAACCGCCGTTGAAGCACTGGAGGCAAACATCGACACCGCTAGGGTCGTCCTACAGCGAGTGTCAGCGAGGATCGGGGCAAACAAGAGGTCAAACACGCTTACGATGGAGTCGAAGCACTGTGTGCAATCCTCGCGGTAGACTGACTGGGCAGGCGTCGGAGGGTTGAGTCCTGTGAAGAGGATGCACCGTAAGCTTTCGTACTTGGATAGTCCACGCAACCAGTGAAGGCAAGGGCGGGGGGGCTCTTGGGGTTGGATTCGACTTACCGATGGACTCTAGGTGAGTGCACGACATGACGAAGAGGTGAACCGAGAGGTGAAGGTCGAGAAGAATATAGTTTGGGAGGAAAAGAAAGCCAACTGGAGAGGCACCAACGGAGAGGTTGTCTCGGCAAAACGAGATGCTGCAATGACGGATGGATCAATGGGATTTGTGTGAGCTGAGCTCAGCTCGGTGGTGACATAAGGCTTCCGTGTACAGGAACTGCTTGGAGGAACGATTATTGCGTTGCCAAAAAGTAACAGTACTTGCATGGTGCGGCTGCGCAGCGCGGGGTGGGAGCAACGTCAGCGCGGGGCCGGCGCAAGCCACCTCACGGTTTGCTGAACGCTGTGGCTGCACGAGGCAGTGCCGACGTTATCCTACAATTCGTAGTCAACCAGAATACGATTCACTATTGATATATGACAAGTCATTAGGGTGTGAGGCCGCATCCGTTTGTCGATCAACAGGAGTAATCGAGTAAAATGATGAAAGGCGTATGAATTGGGTATCCAAAGATGCCAGCTATGAACCCCACTGCCTTCTCTGTGGTCTCAAACGTTTGCACCCAACCCAGCCCTATAGGTTTGAAAAACAGGATATCAGAATCCTAAAAAGAACTATCATGCGCCAAGTATCATGAAATGCTGCGATAGGGGAGAAAGTATAACGTGGAAACACAAAATTCCAAGCTGAGCCTATAGGGTAGCCAGAACATCTCGCGAGGAGGAGGTAGAAGCGACGTCGGACCATCGCCCACGACCCACCAAATGCAAGCCTGGGGTAACATGCGGTCCAGATGTCCTCGGAGAAAGGAGTTTCAAGTACTGCATCCTTATCATGAGCATATCACATCCTGCTGTGCGGCTGGGATGCGTTCCCGGTCTGCATGATATTGCTCCAGCCGAATGATGGTAACGCAGGACCAGGGCAAGGCCTGGATCTCTTATCAGATGCTCCTTTCAAGATCTCTGCGCGATGGCGCTCCACCCAATCCTCTCACGCTTCTCCGAGAGGTCCGAGGCTCTTTCTGACAAATTTTGGAGCTCGTCGACGTAATGACCGAGTATCGGCGTGTTCTGATTGGTCAGAGTGGCATGCCGAAATCGCCTCCTGCGAATTTCCCGCTAACGTGAACTTTTCACTGGGGACGTCTTTCTTCACCTGCGGGCTTTACAGCGCAAACGTCCAGCGAATTTTGGTGCTGCAGTGGGGAAAGGTACCCCTAGCGCACATTCTCCAGGCTGTTTGGGCGGGACAGCAGGTCCGACCCCGAAGGAACTTATCTCCGCTCTTTAGACTCTCGTCATCGCCGTTGCTACTTATCCCCAATTTTCGACTTCCATACTCCTTCCTCTAGTCCATTCCATCATCTACACCTCAATATCCGCCACCTGAGACAAAACACCTCTTCCATTGCAAAATACGATTCCATCAACTTGTCCTTCGACCGCTTCAAGAAATCGAATACACTACCTCGCACACATCAACAATTAACGCAAATATGTTCTCCAGAGGCCTCGCCATCGCCTCGCGGCGCGCCCTCGCCGGCCCCATGGTGCGCCCTGCTGCCGCCGCCACGACCCTGCGCCCTCTCGCTGCCGCAGCCCCTCGCCGCTCCTACCACGAGAAGGTGCTGGACCACTACTCGCGGCCGCGCAACGTCGGCTCCATGGACAAGAAGGATGTGGACGTTGGCACAGGGCTTGTCGGCGCTCCGGCATGCGGCGACGTGATGAAGTTGCAGATCCGTGTGGACCCCGACACCCAGCGCATCTCCGAGGTCAAGTTCAAGACCTTTGGCTGCGGCTCTGCCATTGCCTCTAGTTCGTACCTGACGGAACTGGTGCGTGGCATGAGCCTGGATGATGCCGGCAAGGTGAAGAACACCGAGATTGCCAAGGAGCTGTGCCTGCCTCCTGTGAAGCGTACGTGACATCTTACAAACATGCGTGATTATATCGATTCTAACGTTGCTACAGTGCACTGCTCTATGCTTGCCGAGGATGCTATCAAGTCCGCCATCAACGACTACTACACCAAGAACCCCAAGGCACAGACAACCAACTTGGCCGGCACCGAGGCCAAGATGCCTACGCCCGACGCCATGGCTGCTTAGGAACCCTATCGAGACTGACTGGCGGAGGTGAAAACAGGAGGAAGACTGATGATCAAACGTATCGAGGGAAGGGATACCGTACGAGAGTGCAGTGCGTTGGAAAAACGACTTCACGATTGCTTCGGAGAGATGGCGGCATTCCCCCACTCTTGCATGCACTACACTCGTTGCGACAACTTTTGATGCTGCCGCTCTACTCGGAGTTTTGGGAATGTGACTGGTCTTGAGGTTATGGGGGGAGTGTGTGGCGGATTTTGCTCTTCGCGCTGGTTTGGGTCAGAGGCGGAAGATGCACCGCCAAAGAAAAGCGGAGTCGTGACACAATCCAGCTCCTGCGATTTTTCTGTACCATTATGGGCAAACATGTCAATAGCTATACCTGCCGTCAAGGCCAAATACCATACGACTATTAAACATGACACAGGCCACCAGATCATCATCATTATGTGTCTATGATTTCTCTACAGGTTGCTCTCGTTCATGAGGTCGCTGATAACATGCCCTGGAGGACGAGGACATGCACAGGATCCATGCATGAGTATCGAGGTGTGCGATCACATGGTTCAACGCGACTCCTCCAATGAAGGATCGATGCAGACCGTTCCAAGGCACAATCGCATAGTCATTTCCAATGGCATTGGTGGTGCAAGGATGAGGGGAATAAATTACACCCCTGTTTGCTCGCTTTACCTGAACTTGTTATGAAATCACTGTCTCGTGGCCTCTTGTATCCTCATGACCGTAACCTCAACTATCAACCTACCTACACATGGACATATCTTACTATTCATCATCTTCGACCTGCGGCGCATGAACCCCATGAAATCCCACCCCAATCGCAAAATCCGCCTCTGCCCTGCCCAGCTCCTCCATCGTCCTTGCATCCAAGCACAGCAGATACGACACCCCTCTGACGCCATCCAGAACCACGCTCAGCAGCACGCCGTCGTCCTCGTCGGCCCCTCCCGGCCGCGGCACGAAGATGGGCTCGCTGGGGGAGTGCGCGGTGGGCCCGTTCCAGAAGGTGGTTTCGCAGGTGTGCAGGTCCGTCTTGGCGATGCAGTCCATGAGCGTGCTGAGGCCGCGGTTGGGGTTGCTGTATATGTAGCGGTAGGGCTTGGTGGATCGCTGCGGGTTGATGGTGGGTAGCTCGCCGATGTGCGGGGCGGCGATGGTGAGGACTTCGGTGGCGGTGAGGGAGGAGGATGGGGATGGAGATGGGGATGAAGGGATGCGGTAGCGGTAGCGGGATAGGCGGGGGGCGAGTTTGGCAAAGCGGTTGTCTTCGAGGCGGTGTTTCCGCATGGCGTCGTCGCGGTCGAGGATCACATCGTAGTAGTATGCCGTCATGATATCCAGCGAATCATACAAGACGTGGTCGAGGCAGACGTCGGTGTGCAGCTGCCCGTCCTCGTCACGCGCCTGCTCCTCAAAGGCATTGACCGAGTGGAAGAAGAAGCCCGCGGGGGTTGTGAAGCGAGCCACCACGCCCTCCCCATGCCGGCGGTCGACGACGATCCACCGCGACGCCCTCGCCTCGTCAAACGGCAGCAGCGCGTCGATGAGGTTGCGCTCCCACGGAATCTTCAGGCCCTGCCACGCATAGTGAGACGAGGGTATGCACAGCACCGCGTAGTTCTCTGTGAGGAAGAAGCTGTGGATGTAGGCGGCGGGGGCGTCGGAGGATATCGTGGCGAGGACGTCGGTTGTGCCCGTGGCGGCGTTGACGCGGAATATCCGGTACACGGGGCTTCGGCCTAGCTCCAGGTTGAAGTTGTAAAGGTCCCCCGTGTCCGGATCTCGCTGTGGATGGGCGCATGAGAGGGGGCCCTTTAGTTCCGGGTGAAGACTGCTCTGGTCGGTGGTGCCGAGGGGCTCGAGGGTATCGGGGTGTGCCTCTACCATGTGCGTGTTGTCCGTCCCTATAAAGACGTTGCTCGTCCTTGTTCGGTGCCCAGCGCCGGGCGCTCCCTTGGACGGATACCCCGGCACATTGACGTTGACGACGACGTTATTGTTCATCGTGTTGGGCTCAAACACACTCATCGCCTTGGCAAAGATTCCCACGCACGGATCGGCGCGCTGGCCAAACGACGTCGCCGAGCGCCACCCGGCCTTCTTGATCTGGGCCACGAGGTCCTCGGACTGGCGGCGAGACGAGTACAGCACGCTGGCGCCGCCGCCGTCCTCATCGCGCGGCGGCACAATGTCGAATTTGTGCGTCTGCGCGAAGCCGTCGAACCAGTGCGAGACGAAGTGCGTGCCGCGCGGCGTGTCCTCAACCTTGCTCTGGCCGGGCCCCGTGCGGTACAAGGCGCCGGTGGCCCAGGCGGGGATTGTGCCTCTGACAGGGAGGCTCAAGGGGCCCCTGTGCTCGGTGAGCCCGTCGAACTGTGAAGGTGTGCGTGTTAATTGTGGGGGTCCGGACGTGACAGAGAGGAGCAGCGGGTGAGACGAACGCCGGCTTCATTGGGCCATTGCTTCCAGGCTTCGGCGGTGAAGTTGTCGTGGACTTGTTGGAAGTCTGCGGGTTGCTGGTCAACGGTGCGACGGACGGTGCCGGGGTTGTTGAGGGTCATGTTTCGGTCTGGAAAGATGTGTAGACCGATGATGGGCGATGAGATGGATGGAGTCTGGTACGCGGATGACCAAGGGACGGCCGTGATGGTTGCGACGATCCCGGGCGGACGTCTAATTTAAGACACCGGCTTGTCCAAGATTCGGATCCGTGACTGCCGGGGAAGCGAAAACCCTGCCGCCACGGTCCTTGTCCTTTGCGAGTGCGACCAAGGCCTTTTTGCTGGTTCCTGGCGTTGTGGATATCGCAGGCATTCCGGCGGCCGAGCTAGCGTAATGAATCATGACCTCATGCAACGCTCGCCTGATACGAGCCCATCGTCTGCAACTGCGAGTAACTTGATTCATGTGCGGTGAACGTGTGTAAATGCACAGGGTCGTACCGCACCGTCTACGACACCCGTATTTGGACAATGAATTGAAATTCCCGTGGTGGAATGTATCGTCACGACCCCCTCATGCCAAGATGCTTAAGCGGTCCCGTTTAAACGAGCTTCAGATGCCGAGGCGGACGCGCAGCGAATGCGAGCCTGTCAGACCATCAGCAAGCATGGCTTCGCGTTGCACTTGGCGTGCTGCGTGGCGCAGGAACACGCGTAACAGAAACGCTCATGGTAGGGCGTCAACGACCATATCCGCGTCTTATCCGAAGCTTGCCGCTGCTCCAGATCACCCACGCACGTGCGGGCTGCGCCGGCAGATAAACCCGCCACGGGCGGTTGGGTTGGCCATATGGGCTGGCTATATGGGCTGGCTATATAGGCTGTTGGATTTGTGTCTTGCAATCGTGTGTGGTTTCGATGCCTCGGCAACGGGGAGACTTGGTGGTAGACGCATGCAGACAGCAGGATATTGTGGAATGCGAGATCTCTGCAAGATTCGTCGACTTTGAAAGACTGCAGCATTCGATGTGAGATATGACAGATCTGCATCTGATTAACTTAGTATAATGAGCGTACCCGTTCGTCTCCATGGCCGTGTCCGACTCGTCTCTGCTATGCGGCTTTTCGGCTTCTATGCGTTGGCTCATTTATATCCTTGCCAATAGTACGAAATCATTCTAAAGTATCAAATTTCTTCTTGAACGCACTGGCCGATAAAAGAGCATCGTCTTTGATTTCTTAACTTTTCTCTTGTCTGGCTGCTGACTTCGTGATATACTCGAGACTTTTCATCCTGCTACTTAAGCTTGAAGCCTGACTTCCAGTTTGGGATATCAATTGTCGGTCCTAGCTGCACAAAAACTGTTCTTTGTGCTCAGATCTGATGGAAACACCTCTTGACCGGTTATGGCCATTTCAGACAGCCGTGCCGCGACAGCCGAAAGCGAGGTTATCGACGAACCCCCCTGAGATACTTCTCGTCCCGACATTTATCAACCATTGCAGTGAGCTTCTCAACCACTTCACTACATGCAGCCCGTTCTCCAGGGTCAACAACTAGCATTCTCGTCTTGATAAAAATCAATAGCTCCCTTAGGAAAGGCGAGCAGCTTTTGTCTTTGTGCAGTTTCTCTATCCACTACGCGTATGTTTGTTCCATGTCAGCAATGTATTCTTTGTTAAACAGAATCAAGTCGTGCTACGTACTGTAACAACTGATGGCTTGACAACTGCCTGCTCAACAGCTGACTGCTCAACAGCTGACTTTTCGACAATTGGCTTTTTAGATTTCATCATTCTTGACCAACTTTTGGCGAAGAATGATTTAGCTGTAGTCTTGATCAGTCGTGGACCTGTAATCCTTCGCGTCTTGGTGATGGCCAAGGTACTTGTCGAGTCTGGGACAGTATCTTTGACGGTGTCATGGTTTCCCCCAGTGTAGGGTTTGGGATTGTGGAAAAAATCGTCCATTTTCTTGTAGTCGCCCATATCCCATACGACATCGTCCATTCGCTTCTCTTCGAAATCGTTCACACCTTCACCACCAAGTAGAAGCCATGTTATCATCTCAAGATACATACCCCCAAGGCTCCAGATATCAAATGCGCGAGACACCTTCTTGACCGTGTCATACTCGGGGGGCCGATATGTCTGGGTGAGCCGAAGCACTCCGGCGGATGTAGTGGTAGCCTTAGGATGAGAGAAGCGAGTGAGGCCAAAGTCGCAGATCCTCAGCCGGCCGTGTTCCCCATGCTCACCTTTACCGTTGCCATTAATGTGAGCTTTGCTATCGTAGTCTTGATCACGGAACCATAAGACGTTGTTTGGCTTTATGTCCCCATGCCGGCCACACGTTCGGTCATCCGCGGACCAAGGAAGTTTTTTGAAGGGAATTTCGGTTCTTCCAAGATCGGTGTTGTGGATGCACCCAAGACCACTTGCAAGACCTAGGCACTGTTCTGCAAACCAAAGCCACTGGCTGTTGCTCTGTTTTGGCGCATTTTGGTGCCACATCGAGTACAGGCTGCTTCCTGTGGCTAACGGGAGAAGCAGATGGAAATGCCCCCTGTGTTTGATAGTGGCATATAAAGGAGTCAGATGGTTATGGAGTGGTATCTTCTCATATGCATCAATCTCCCAGTTGAACCATTCTTTTTGGAGAAGGTCCAATTGTTTGAGCGCGAACCTATCGTTTCCCTGAGGTTGTCAGCGTATCATGCAAGCAAAGGAGTTTCAGACTTGGGCCATCGACCAAGGACGCTGCGTCATACCTTTCCGAATTGGTGATGAAGACCGTCAACGGTGACTTTCCAAATCTTCGAGTTCGGACTTTCATCATCTGACAATAGTTGCTCTGCTTCTAAGAAGGGTAGAATCTCTTCGTTCTTAAACTCGTAGCGAGTGAACTTCTTGCCATCTCCTGGCCCAAGAATGGGTGAAAGCAGACCCCACTGGCTGTTGACAAGCGAGCTTCTCTCAGGTTGTTCCTCGGGCAGACAAAACAGTGAGGGCTGCCTGCCGTCCTTCATCAACAGATCAAAGTTTTCCCCGTCCTCGTTGGCCTTTACGAATGGAAGGTCCTTGTCCTTGATCCCTTGCTGGATAAAGTGGATAATTTGAGGTACCTTTTCCAGTTTCAGCAGAATCGAAAAAATCTTTTTGGCTGAATCCAGACCGCTCGATTCTCCATCGGACATACCGCAGACATATTGGGCAATTGCATGACATCGATCAGATGCCTCGTGTAACGGATGGGTTTCCGGCACGTTGTTGGCGGCTTCCAAATGGCATGCGTGCATGTAGGCACGAACAGTCTCTAGCTCAATCATCTCATGCATTTTACTCAAGGGTAGAAATTTGCTGTTGGTGTCCTCGTATGGCTGCTGACCGGTGAAAGCAGAGCGCAGTCGTTTGGGCAGGTCACAGGGCCAGGCATGTTTATTCTGGACACTAATCGTGAGCAGTCATCTCGGAAAGGAATTCCCCATTCGAGTCTGGCTTGACTTTGAGTTTCCCGTTTGCAGTAGTCATATATCGGCATCGAAAAACGCAAGACATGGGTAGGCAAGGAGTTCTCGTGACATCTTGATGAGATACAAAGCCAAGGAAGGACTCACTACATGCCCATCAGGTTCCGCCTCCATGACTGCAGACATTTCGATTCACTTTTCCGTTGGCTTATCCCAGAACAGCATCTGTCAGAGTTCCGAAAGCACCCCGATAGGAAGACAAGACCACAGAAAGGATAACCTGCTTCATTCCATAAGTTTGCGGACTAATAAGCAGCACGTCCGATTTATTATAGTTTGTGATACCCCAGCCTCGGCGACCTGGCGGGCACACCCCCCTTCCCCCTTCCTTCCTGTGTTGAAAAATCTGGACGGGTATATAATACCGAGCTCCTAGACTAGGACAAGGTTCACGGAGAGCCTGGTGGTGTGGTGTCTTGCATAACCGCCCCCACGCGGTGTTCTTTGGTTACACGGCAGGACAGGGGGCCATTACGCAACTGCGAATTACGCAGCTGCGTGAAGGTCAGAAATTACAGGCGTCATATACGTAGACATCTAAGCAAACAGGCTTAGAGGGAAATTCAGTTTTGTTGAGCCGCATTCTTGCAAGATGCCAGCTGTCAAGCGGTGGATAACTCTGTCGACACGATCGAACACAACCCGGGCACCCTTGCACTTTGGTTTAGGGCTTGCCGATGGACAACTAGGTAGGAGGCCCTAGCAGGATTTGTCATGCCTGCTCATGTAACACTACTGACCTACCTTTCAAAGTATACCACTTCGCCTAGAGTCAAACGGAAGCAGATGACACAGCTGATTCATATACCTGGAGTCGCGCTGTCAAGATTATGACTATCATCACAGAAAGGGAGGCAGATGATGAATCCCTTTCTTCGAGTGTTGGCGATGAAGTCATTCAAGGGACAGGGAACAAGCGGAAAAATGAAACCGAAGTACTCAGATCGTTTGATGAGTATGAGGAGGAGGAGCAAAAAGCGAATACACCCAAACAAAACCGACACAGAACTAGACCAACCGAGGCATTGAAACCCCTTGCATGTCCATATTTCAAGAGATATCCGATGGTCTTCAGCACGACTAAAGTTTGTGTTGGACCAGGATGGCGGACCGTGTACCGCCTGAAGTGAGGCTCCCCATCCATCAGATCGGTTGCTTTGGTTGCTAACCGTGCTCCGAGGGAACACCTTTATCGGCGCCATGCTCCTATACAAAACCAATGCCTACGCTGCCTGGTCCGCTTCAAGTCGGAACGCGAGCTGCAACAGCACTCTCTCCAGACGGAGCGATGCCAGGCAAAGAACAGTGCAAAGACCATCGACCGGTTCGATAGCGACCAGCGGAAACAGCTGGGACGGCGCACCAAGGACCCCATGAACAAGACGGAGGAGAGCAAGTGGACCGAAGTCTACAGAATACTATTCCCGAACGTAGATACCGTCCCCACGCCCTGTATGTCACGACATCTTGGGCAGACCTGAATGCCTAGTCGTCATACACAACGTAGTAACTCGTGTTAGACTATGACTACGATCTGACGGGGCCAGCGCAATTTATAAGTTTCTTCCAGCACGAGTTCCCCTCACAGTTAATGCGCCGTCTAGAGATGATGCCCGGCCTGGACACAGAAACCATGCGCGACATCTTGGACGCCTGCCAGACGAGCCAGGACGAAGTTTGGCGTCGGTGGCAATCGACTCGCCCTGATGCTTCCCCCGAGCCGGCTACAGACGTGGTGAGAATGCACCCGGTGCTGCAAATGCCGATTGGGGGAAACAGTGATCGTGGCCATGGCCAGAATCCACAAAAGTCGCCGAATCTACAGGAAAGCTGGCCCTCGTCGGAAGAGTGGCCATTCTGGGATTTGGCTGGTGCAGTTGAAAATCCAGAGATGTTAAAAAGCGACGATTCGATACTACGCCTCGAGTCTCCAGCCACATTCCCGGAAGAACAGGGGTGGCATGATCTATGGGACAAGGCAACAGCACCAGACGCGTGCTGACTGTAAGACCTCGATGGATAGTGATTAACTGACGAGAGAGAATCATGGTTGTCTGAAGAAGTCATTGAAATTTATTGAGTAAAGTGACGGACTAAACTACGAGAGGCTGGTTTCCTGGTACGCCTTGCCGTCTCCTTAAATTGGCGAACACTCACAACACCATTATAGCAGCCACTCTTGCGGAAAATCCATCTCCCTTGTCGTCTTGACCGTGAACACATCACGACGTAGCTACAATACACATTATCAGGAGTATTGTCCGGGTATAGGGATGAAAAGGGTGATTGGGCATGATTGTAGTCGCACATACCTCTAGTTCCCAGTCCCTCGCGTCGTCAAACTGCTCTGCAAGGGTTCTCGCCAACTCAGGCGGGGTGACCCAACAAGCGGGGAATTTTGTCGTGTGAGTCTTGGGAAATCCATTAGGAAACTGCTGCTTGTGGTTTGTCCTTGTCCTTTGCCTCCGTATGTTACGAAAGAAGCCATGGATTCTCTCGTCAAAATGGCGCATTGCTTTGTCTCTCGATTTTTTGGGAAAAGTGATCGTTTACCGTGGCTCGGCAGAGTGGAAGGCATGGGAAATAATTACAACTACGGGGGGTGGAAGGCCATGTTATGAACCTGGGCATATCACACAATTGGTTGCCGTCCTGAAGTCCCGCCGCGCGGGAGCGTTTTCCTGTCTTTCTCGGATAGCTGATGCCAATAGGCTGCCAACGCTACAGCCTTGTCCGGTTTGTGCGTATTACGCCGCTGCGAGGACCATACTTGCAGGTTTGCCAAGGGCTGCTGCATCTTGCCGGAAATGGGAGGTGGGATGATCTGGTGTGGCACATATCACTTATCACACGCAAGGTGTCATCTTCTTCCCTTAGCTCCTGCGTGTATAAACTAGTCATGAGTTCATACGCGCCTACATTTATGCAGAGTGAGGGAGAGTCTGTTTTCCGGGCCCAAAATAATGAAAGAAGGCTGCGCCTCCTACTGCGGGATGCCGTGTACAAAGAGAGGCAGACCGTGACAACGTCGCGGAAAATTCAGCACAGTTCCGCCTGTTCTAAGGCACTGATTTGCATAAAGGCGTATGCAAACTTGAGCGAGTACAACTCGAGAAGCAGACCCCCATGATGTACCATCAACGTTGCCTACAAGTGACGGACGCCCTGAAGTGCCCCATCACCGAATCCAGCGTGACTGCACATATCATATGTCACTCAAACTTCTGACAGAAATGCCCCCTCCCCCCTCTCAGCTCTCCTCCTCACCTGCTCCTGAAAGCGGTCAGCCACCGCTGACCACCATCCTTCGGCGTCTTTAATCCCAAGGACCAAGAGAAGAGCCTCATCATTCCCAGAAAAGCTCTAGCATTGCTTGGCCTCACGGACCTCAAGCTTTTTTCTTTGAATAGTGCGTCAGCACTTCGTCCTCAAACCATGTCTTTTCTTCCTATTGAGATGTTGGTCTTGTTGAAAATGGGTTCAAGTTTGAAAGAGAGAAAGAAATAAACAAAGCAGCAGATACCTCAGTAAGAGCCCTTGAGAGTTCGATTTTGTAGATGCCTCTTCTATGCTGTATCATGGTCAGTTGTGCCGTGGTAATTGAAGGGGTGGTGCACGACACTAACCTGTAGCCCTTTATATATGCCCTTCTCCAACATTTCCAGGGTTGGTTTGATGAGGTCGGCATGGACGTAGTCCTGGTGGTAGGTAAGAAAAACAGGCATAATTACTTTGATGCCGTGAAACAACTGGAATGGAACGAAAAGATCTCGTTGTTGTTTCGGGACCAGGACGTTGTGAATTTAAGTTGGCAACAATGAGATTGGGTGATGAATTTGTCACGTTTGGTCCTGATTTAACAGACTAGAGCTGCTTGATATCACTTTCTTACTCCTCTCTATCACCGCAAGCCGGCCTTCTCATCCCAGCAGACGTATATCATGTAGGCAGTTTGCGTCAGCGAAGTGCTTTTCGTATGCAACCAAGCTGGGAGGGGGGGTTACCAGAAGTCTTTTGTTTTGGGGGCTGTCTCGTACACACGCGTCAAGTATGGTTACATGCTTCTCAGAACTGTTCGTCTGATTCGTCCTGCCAAGCCTCTCATTGTGACACCAAGGGGCTGTGCCCACCCGGCACCGTAGAACTTATTGGAATGACTCGGGCGCAACAAAGTGCGGCTCGGCATCATCGACTCGAAGATAATTGGTCTGAATAACAGTGGCTCGCAGGGGCGCAGACTAATAGTGTGCAGCTTGGTTCCCCAATCTTTGACCCGGTGGCCAGGCATACTCCCCTTCACTGCTGCGGGCAGGCCAGTAGTGCTTCTGCTTCTGCAAGTCGATATCAGGAAGGGCTATAAATAACAAAGAGGGAGAGGAAGGGAGATTGTCTATAGTGCCTGCCTCACTGATTTTCTGACACGTCGACGACAACAAGATTTGTATTTCTGGAACCGGCGCGCGCTATGGAGTGGCTTCGAGTCGACGACGTTCTCTGTGAAGACGACATGGCAAATGGAATGCATCACAATGCACTTCTTTTTCGGCCCCTCCCTTGCACAGTGACTTTGATGGCGAAAGCCGCGGGGTCGGGTGTAGGTGACAGGAAATGCCCCCATCGCTTGAACCTAGTAACTCAATCTAAAACAGTACTCACTTCAACATCGAGAACCGAAGCAACCCCTGTTGTCAGACATTGATTGGTCATCATGGTTGAAAGATGTAAGAAATCACTTGCTTCTTCCTGAAATTTCGAGCTTATGCTAATCGTACCCGAAAAGGACGCGTACGAAGAGGATAAAAGATTTAGCTTGGCAGCGAATGTAATGCGAAATGGCCTCCGCCTGGTGTATGTTTTGAGCTTCCCAACAGTCAGCTTCTTTGGAATCAAAGCTCTGGGTTAACAAGAGGTGACAGTTACGGGCAGAAACTAGAGCGCGAAAACCTGAACACGTTGCGCTTGGCTCAGCTTCCCTTCTCCAAAGTATCGTTCCTGGCAATATGCAAGCACTTGTCGATCCACCGATCAATCGTAAGAGTGCTTCTTCGCAGCACATTAGAGGTCTTTGAGCATCAAGCTAGTACGAGTAAATGTGGTGAGAAAAGAACTGGTGCGTTTCCAGCCATTGTCTTCTTCGGATGATTCATGGCATAGCTTACCGCCACAAGTCTACTACTGTCGAACGTCGGGTGCCTGTGAAGGAGACCTATGCCTCTCTGCAACGTATTTTTCCGACCGCTTTTTCACTGACGCTGTATTGTACGGCTGCACCGACGGAACAGTTCGGTCGGTTCAAGAGCGACTTGTTGGTTCTGAGTGCAAAACCTTTCACCCAATGCTTCTCCCAACCATTATAGCTGAATTTGAGCGAGAAAGACAGATCGGGCATGTGAGAAAGGCGAAAAAACATCTCAGCCATCGCATTGACGAGATGATGGATAGTCAGACCCCTGTGGCAGTGAAAAAAGGTTCCCTGGGCGTACCTTCGGGCTCTGATGGCTCAATTACGGCCGAAGACGAGGATAGTACGACTTTGTGGCTGGAGCTGAGCATGTTCAAGAACGGCATGGAGAACTGGCGTGATCAATTGGTCAAGATGATTGAGCATGTTGAGCAGCTCTCGCAGAGCTGGCTCGAGCCCTCGGAAAATCAAAGACCTGCAACCCGAGAAACAAACACTAGAAATTTCCAGCCAGTGGAAGATAAAGACAAAGAAGAGGGCATTGATGATCAGGCAACACTCAAATCTGATCTTCACGACACAAGTGTCCGCATAAAAGGCCGTCTTCAACAGCTCAAGAGCGACTATGATTTTCACATCAGGGACTGTACCACGCTGATAGACGCCATGTCTCTGGCCACACAGCTTGTAAGTTCCTGCACGCTCTCAACAACCTATTCGCAGAAGGAAGACTGCTAATGTATGGTGATGCGAGGGCAGCAATGGAACCGAATCGGCCACAGCGACGCCCAGACCAATCTCGGCATTGCCAAGACGGCCAGGGAGGAAGGTACTCAGATGCGCTTCATTGCCTTTTTAGGGATGCTGTTTCTACCAGGGACATTTGCGGCAGTGAGCCTCATCCTTATTACCCTCGTAATTTTCTTTCTCTTCATGCGCCATCCACTTTCTGACTCGAGCACCATCAAAGAGCTTGTTCTCGACCTCCTTCTTCAACTGGGGCGGCAGAGAAGATGAAGGAGTTAATGAGGTGGTGTCACGTTATTTTTGGGTGTTTGCCTCTGTTACCGTCGCGTTGACGAGCTTGTTAGTCGGCTCTTGGTGGTTCTTCACGTGGCGGCGAAGGGAAAGACGGATTGAAAGGGGACTTGATGTATGATCCGTCAAAATGAGTAGGAACGGATGGATGTTGGCTTTTTATTGCACCGGCTGTGATGAGTTGCTGGAGTTTACAGTTTGCTGCCAGATGATGATTGATATGATTTAAGGAGATTACATGTTTACTGTATACATTGAGTAATAACAGGCCATGTAATGGGCGATTTTGGGCTATGAATGGGTATTTCTTCTCGTACCTGGGATTTCTTGCGTAATACTAATGCTCACTATCCATGAAGAAATACTTGGGCCCTGTTAGTGATGCAATTGTTGATACATCCAAACAGACCCATCCAGGCCCATTTGCATAGTCTTTTGAGCATTGTTACGATTATGTGTTGGAATTATGACTTTCGCGAGGTCGTTGATTCCTTGAAAGAAATCTTGTTATTATTCAAAAGATGTATAATCAATCATTGAACAATATCATCAAGCTGCATACCTTCTAGTTCCTCACGAAGTACTGCTTATCTCCGCTCGTGAAAGACCAATTATCCCTCCCCCACGAGGACCTAGGGAGAAGAAGTTTCAAGTAAGCAAATGACTAAAGAATCATTCGTCTAAGCAGCAGAAAATCCAAGGTCAGCCCTCCTGCCAACCCAGTGCGGAGTGCCGAGCGAAGCCACGGACAGAAATTGTCGCATTCCCCGCACGGCTGCTCCATCAAAACCGGGGTCACGAGACGGCACAGGCGGCGACGGACCATCCCCGGCCGGAGTATCGAGCCGAATAGACGACGTAGGCGAAGCAGTAAGCCCAGCCATTGGCTGCCCGTGATCCAGGTGCCCGGAAGAAGCTCGGCCGGATGGTTTGGACGGGCCCTGATTTCGGCGGGCTTGTTGGGATCGTCAGGTCATTGACGGATCCCACGTTCCTGGATGGCCGGGTAAATGGGGCCTTTTGGCTCAAGTGAGGCTTGGCCTAGCCTTGTTGGACGGGCTCGTGGGCTTATAAATGGGAAGACGCGTGACGATTACCGTCTCCTCCTATTCCTCTTCCTCCTCCTCATCTCCATCCTGAGCAGCTCTACGTTTGCTGTCTGACAGAGTTGTCCCCCCGCAACTGCTTCAACGATACGCCAGCTACAATCGCCCATCATGGCCGACATAAACGTCGAAGAGGTGCTCAAGAAGCTCACCATGGCCGAAAAGGTCGACCTGCTGGCCGGCAAGTGATGCAGCCTCGTCCCAGCCTCTAGCCAGACTGACACTGTTCCAGGTGTCGACTTCTGGCACACAAAGGCCCTGCCGAAGCACGGTGTGCCATCACTACGGTTGACGGATGGTCCCAACGGTGTGCGAGGCACCAAGTTCTTCAATAGCATACCGGCTGCCTGTTTCCCCTGCGGAACAGCCCTGGGATCTACCTTTAACCAGGCTCTCCTCGAGGAGGCCGGCCGGACCATGGGACAAGAGGCCATAGCACACAGCGCCCACGCCATCCTCGGGCCTACCATCAACATCCAGCGCAGTCCCCTCGGTGGCCGCGGGTTCGAGTCAATCGGCGAGGACCCCTTCCTGTCCGGCTTGGGCGCCGCCGCCCTTGTCAGAGGTATCCAGAGCACCGGAGTGCAAGCCACAATCAAGCACTTCCTCTGCAATGACCAGGAGGACAAGCGCCTGGGGACCCACGCCATCGTGACGGAGCGCGCGCTGCGAGAGATCTATGCCCTGCCGTTCCAGCTCGTCGTGCGCGACTCCCAGCCCGGCGCCTTCATGACGGCGTATAACGGCATCAACGGCGTCTGGTGCAGCGAGAGCACCAAGTACCTCGACGAGATGCTGCGCAAGGAATGGGGCTGGGACGGCCTCATCATGAGTGACTGGTACGGCACGTACAGCACCAAGGAGGCCGTCGTGGCTGGTCTCGACCTGGAGATGCCGGGCCCCACGAGGTTCCGTGGCGAGCTGCTCAAATTCAGCGCCAGCAACGCACGACCTTTCATGCACGTCGTCGACCAGCGGGCTCGCGAAATGCTCAAGTTTGTCAAGAAGTGCGCCGCGTCCGGTGTCCCGGAGAACGGCCCGGAAGGGAGCGCCGACACGCCCGAAACGGCTGCCCTGCTGCGCCGTATCGGCAACGAAAGCATCGTGCTGCTCAAGAACGAGGGCAACATCCTGCCGCTCAAGAAGGACAAGAAGACACTGGTCATTGGCCCCAACGCCAAGGTCGCCACCTACCACGGCGGCGGTTCTGCCTCCCTCACGGCCTACTACGCCATAACTCCGTACGACGGCATCAGCAGCAAGCTCGACGCTCCTCCCGCTTACACCGTCGGTGCCTACACGCATCGCTTCCTCCCCATCCTGAGCACCCAGACCACGGCGCCCAACGGCAAGCCGGGCATGTCCTGGAAGGTGTACAACAAGCCCTACGGCGCCGAGGGCCGTGAGCTGATCGATGAGACGCACGTCACCAAGACGGAGCTGCACTTGGTGGACTACTACAACGACAAGCTCGAGGACCTGTGGTACGCCGACGTCGAGGGATCCTTCGTCGTCGATGAGGACCAGACGTACGAGGTCGGCCTGGTGGTGTGCGGCACGGCCAAGGCGTACGTCAACGACCAGCTCGTCGTCGACAACGCCACCAAGCAAGTGCAAGGCGACGCCTTCTACGGTACCGCGACGCGCGAGGAGAAGGGCCGCATAGACCTGAAAAAGGGCGAGACGTGCCGGTTCCGCATCGAGTTCGCCTCGGCGCCCAGCTCGCCGCTCGTCAGCGAGAGCCTCATCGTCGGCCACGGGTCGCTGCGCGTGGGCGGCTGCAAGATCATCGACGACCAGGCCGAGGTCAGCAAGTCGGTCCAGCTGGCGCGGGAGCACGACCAGGTCGTCATCTGCGCGGGGCTCAACGCAGACTGGGAATCCGAGGGCTCCGACCGCAAGAGCATGAAGCTGCCTGGCGTGCTGGACCAGCTCATCGCCGAGGTGGCGGCCGCGAATCCCAACACGGCCGTGGTGCTGCAGACGGGCACGCCCGAGGAGCTGCCGTGGCTGGACAAGACGCCCGCCGTCATCCAGGCGTGGTACGGCGGCAACGAGACAGGCAACTGCATCGCCGACGTGCTGTTTGGCGACTACAACCCCTCGGGTAAGCTGTCACTGAGTTTCCCAAAGCGGCTGCAGGACGTGCCAGCCTTCCTCAACTTCCGCACCGAGGCAGGCCGCACGCTGTACGGTGAGGACGTATACGTCGGCTACCGATACTACGAGTTCGCCGACGTGGCCGTCAACTTCCCCTTCGGCTACGGCCTGTCCTACACCACCTTCTCCTTCTCCGACCTGGCCGTGTCCGCGGCCGACGGCAAGGTGTCGGCGTCGCTCAAGATCACCAACACGGGCTCCCTCAAGGGCGCCGAGGTCGCGCAGCTGTATGTGCAGCCGCGCCAGCCGGCCAAGATCAACCGGCCCATCAAGGAGCTCAAAGGCTTCGCCAAGGTGGAGCTGGAGGCCGGCGAGAGCAAGACGGTGACGATTGAGGAGCTGGAGAAGTACGTTGCCGCGTACTTTGACGAGGAGCGCAACCAGTGGTGCGTCGAGGCCGGAGAGTACGATGTCATCGTGAGCAACAGCAGCGAGGTCAAGGAGGGCCAGGCGCTGAGGGGCTCTTTCACTGTTGGGGAATCATACTGGTGGTCTGGCGTTTGAGTCCAGTTGGGTGCGTAAAATAGACATAGAGTATGAATTGAAGGGGCGGTTGAGATGTGTGTTACGATCAGTATGGCCCTGTGGATGAGGTCGCCATCCATCCAGTTCGGAAGGTAACATGTCAGTCACTAAAGGAAGTGCTCATCCTTGCCTTGGTATTCGAAGAATCTCCACGTTTAACTCGTAGAGGTATACTTGATATTACCACGTCTCAACTCCGATGTACTCTCACCAAGCAAGTCAGATAGGATTTCATGGAAGGCCCCGTTAAATATGATATGTAGTTTCATGATATCAAAATACCATTGTGTTCGGAATAGTGGTCTATTTGCTCTTATCCTTGATTGTTCTTGCTTGTGTGCCATACAATCTCATGATATATTTACACAATGATCGATCCACATAATTCAGGGAACCGGTTACAGGGAGAGCAACCATTTCTCGCCGAGTCAAAGACGATGGATGTAGAGGATATTTTCAAAAGGGCATGTTCCGTGCCCGTATGCTGGAATTATTAGACTGTCTCATCATAGCTCTCCAAAAAGTTCTCAGGATCATTTGTAAAACAGGTAAGGCGTGTCAAGATTTTTTTTTCTTTTTCTTTTTCTTTTTCTTTTTTTTTGCCTTCAAGTTTCCATACTCTTTCCAATGGGGCTTTGAGGCAATATATGATGCTACAATTATGTTTCATTTGTTCCAACTACAGCACGGGAAGTCTTCACCACAAGACTCTGCTACAGCAGCGTGAGAACATTATCTGGTGCAACATTGAGCTTTGGATGAAGCAGATTTTGATTTTCTCATCACGACGACTCATTTCAATGACCAGAATTCGTTAAGTACTTTGTGCGCAGCAAGGTGTCGTTGCTGCTGGGGATAAAGGCCCTACCAACACTCCGAGGCTTCACCGAAACTCACCTTGGTACTACACCTCACACTAAACCAACCGCACCCAAGAGAGCATACAACACAAGCAAACCGCCATACCACTTCATAAAAAAAAAGAAATAAAGAAATAAAATGGCCACGGAAGGACCACCCGCTCCGCCCACGATACCCGCCTTAAAAACATCCTTCCTCAACGCCCAGACGAACCTGCTCGCGCAGCCGCTCGCGCCGTCGCGCGCCTGGCTCGCTGCCAACGACGCGTCCGACGCACGCATCCCCCCGCGCGAGCTCGACTTCAATCTCGCCAGTCTGAACCAGGCGCTGGCGCAGCACTGCCGCCGCGTCTACGCCCCGCAGGCCGCGCGCCACGTCGCCGAGCAGATCAACGCGCTGTACGAGGCTGATGCCGAGCGCAGGCTAGGCGGTGGTGTTGAGGGTGGTGGACCCGAGGATGCGCTGGGGGGCGTCGGGAGGGAGCTGGACCTAAGTGAGCCGGGGCCCCTGTCGCCATGTTTTGTCGCGTGCAGCATTCTGACTCTGGATAGCTGAGAACACCGTCGTTGAGACGCTTCCGCCGACATGGCCCTCTGCAAAGGACGCTGACGCCTTACCCGCCGAAGCCAAGCGCTACGCCGACACGGTCCAACGCCTCGCCGACCTCAACGCGCAGCGCACCCAGCTGCAGCGCCGCGTGGCGCGCCTTGCGCGCCTCGCAGCCGCCGTGGAGCCCTTCAAGGCCAGCCCCGTCGACGGCGCAGGTGTGCAGGAGAATCTGGCCACGCGCGAGGGCCCCTTAGAGAAGGAGCTGGAGCGCATGCGCACCCTGCTCACCCGCGTCGCCGGCCGCGTGGGCCGGGTGTCGTCTGCGCCGCAGGGCAGCGCCGCGGCCGGTGGCGGTGAGGTCGACGTGGAGGTGTTGACCAAGGCTAGGAAGAGGAACGTGGATGAGTTCTTGACGGGGTCGGGGGTTTTCAAAGCGTGAATCGAGGCTTGTCGTCCTGTCGATCTGTTGCTGCTGCAAGCCAAGGCGGCGTGCCCGTCGAGCGTCTCACGTATATCTTTTAGTGACAATTGCGCAATTGCGTTGAATAGTAAAACTTGATAGTGATCCTGCGAAACCACAAGGATTCTTCCCAATGTACTTGGCGGTATTATCGGGTTAATCGAGGCTTTCATGGGAACCTATATGCTTCTGTACATATCATCTACGTCTCCAGCTCATACCGGAGAAGCTGGCCCCAATACTCCCATTTCCTTTTCATCCTAGCAAGGAGTGACCAGGTCGTATATATATTACTGGGATTTAGAAAGTCGACCAGCTTCCTCAGCTCTCAAACATCGCAATCTCATGTTCCAAATTTCTGTTTGTGTATTCGGAATTTTCCTCGCAGCTGGAGAGCTTGCTGATGCTTGTGAGCCTGCCTCAGTACTTATCATCTTCTTGTTACCTTAAGTTCCATCTCAGCCTTTGAGCCAAACTACACAAAGCCGGCGGTGGCTTTCAAAAGCTTCCTTGTGCTGTTGAGTAGTTGCCTAAGTTATGTGTATCCCAAAATATCATCCAGTCAATACAAGATGCAAAAAAAAAAAAAAAAAAAAAAAAAAACCTGTTACTAGGAAGAAGGGAATTCATCGTCCATCTCCTTGGCTTGAATTGTGCGTAAATAGTCCAAAACAGGTTGATCAACTCGGCCGGTTTCTGGGTTGAAAATATTGTCTGCTGGTTTCCTCGTCTACAATTTATCATGCTTCCAACGTTGCATAACCTGGCTAGAGATGCTTTATACCATTCGTCGTGCTATTCCATTGAAAAAGCAGAATAAAATCCATAAATAACTCGCTAGATCCCAGGCTTTGGCTAACATCCCCAGCTTGCTGTAAGAATTAACCATATGCCATTCGACTTATCAAAGGCTGCAAGATCGTCCACTGACTTTACCCTACTCCATCTGTAACGCAGTAGCCCTGTTCAACGACAAGTCCACACTAATTGTCCTATTCCGCCCACTTTCCTCGCCCGAGCCGCAATTCCCCGTCAAAATCGTAACGCGTGTGATAACCAGAGACGTCTCATACCCAAAGTCACCGCCAATGACCAACTCGCCGTTTGCGTAATCAAAGGTGATGAGCGACAAGCTCTCCTGCTCGACCGAGTCGCCATCATCAAGGTATAGCTCGCCGCGTGCCGTGCCGTCAGTCCTCTTAGGAATGATGAGCTCAAAGTTGCGGGTGCGCAGCTCGGTGGTTGTGTATGCTGACTCGGTGCGGAGCGGCAGGATGACGCCGCTCCGTATAAGTAGTGGGATCATAGTGATGTCTTGGTTGGTGAAGGTGTATGTGGCACCAGTGCCGCATATTGTGGCGTGCGTGTACCAGTCGAAGAAGGTGTCTTGCGGAAGGTAGACGCCCACGCTCGTGGATCCTTGCTGAGTGACCGGTGCGACCAAGAGGCCAGGGCCATAAAAATACTGCAGATCCAGGGCCCAAGTCGCCTGATCCTGGCTGTAGAGGTAGAACATGGGGTACAAGACAGGCGAACCATCGGTCGAGGCCCTGTACAGAGCGGTATAGATGTAGTCCATCAAACGGTAGCGTATCTCAATAGCCTTGCGAGCACTCTCCGCAACCGACGGCCACCGGTAAAACTCCTGAAAAATATTATCGAAGCGGTTGTGATTCCGGTAAAACGGCTGGAACGCCCCCAACGCGGCCCAACGCGCACACAGGCTCTCTGTTGTGCTCTGCGCGAACCCGCACACGTCGGATCCTGTCATCGGTACCTGGAAGATGGACGTGAACGCGAGCATCGTGCGGATCGACTTTCTGTAGTGGTCCCACGTGCTTAGGTTGTCGCCCAGCCAGTGACCGACTTTGGTTCCTGAGCCAGGGAACGTGCTGCGCGTGATGACGAGCGGACGTCTTCCAGGGCGACGAGCCAGCATGGCGTCGTAGGATGCCGTGGACATCATGGCGCCATAGAGGTTGTGAACGTCGTACTCGGCCAGGCCGTTTTGGTGGATCACGTTGGTGTTAACTGTCTTGTTTGAGATGCCGCCCTCTCTATCGTTCCAGTCGATTCGCCACGCAGCCTAGATATGGTTAGCGATGTACACACATAACCCGGGTCTTTTCTTTCTTACTCGGTTGTGGATGGAGTACCGAGGATAGAGGAGATCGCGGTTGGGTAGCCCCCTCCACCTGCGTGAAGTCTGTCGCACCGCGACCTCGCCGCGCTTGATGCCCTGGAAGGGGACCTCTGGCTGAAGCTTGATTTGGCTGGCTTTCCTAGCGTCAGCGGTAGCGTCTCTCTTGCTAGATTCAGTAGCCTCGCAACCAGTACCAGGGGGCTGGAACTCGCATGGCCAGCCTGGTAATTCTCTCGGAGGTTGTCTAACTGCTGGCGGCCTTGGGGGGTAGCCTCTAGCCGCAGAATATGGGTCATCACAAGGGAAGAAGCAGGGCTACGCCGGTTAGCAGATCTGCCCATGAAACTAGGGCAGATAGACAATGATTGACTTACAAAGTTGCTAGGTTCGTTCATCTAAGCCTCCAGTCAGTACACGCTCGTCTTCGGAATTGGTAGTACTCACATCAATCCACAGTCCATCGATATCCACACCAGTCTCCTCATCGAAAAAGGTCGCAAACTCATTGTTCCAGTATGACGAAGTGTTTTCAGCGAACCAGTCTGGAAAGACGGTAACTCCAGGCCAAACCACCCCAAGCCACTCAGAACCATTGTCGCGTTTCAGGAAGGCATTTTGCTCCAGTCCTCGGATGTTGGGTGGATAGTCCTGGTAGGCGACTGCAGGGTCGACCATAAGTATATAGTGCTGGTCATTTTCATGCAGCCTGTCGATCAACTGACGCATTCTCGGTACGGGAAACCGTTCCGGGTCCGTGGAAAAGACGCGACGGCGGTCCATGTAGTCAATATCGGTCTGAGAGCCCGTCAGTGATGGGCATGCATTCTAGCAGTGTCAGTGCACTCACCCACAGAGTTTCCATGGGGATGTTGGCCTGGCTGTAATTGTACGTGACCTCGGCCAGATCAAAAACGTCCTGGTACCCATATCTAAGTCACAGATTAGTACCTCTTCCTGCAAAAGCACGAATGGTGCCCTACCTGCATTGATGGTAGCCAAGCCCCCAGTAAGGAACCATGGCCGGCGTACCAGCAACCTCGGCATACTGCTGCGTCACCTGGACGGGGCTCGGGCCAGCAAAGAACCAAAAGTCAAACACGCCTCCCAGCGTGTTATACTCGAGATACTGACCATCGCTCGTGCTGTTGATCAACACGTCCATGCCATTCGAGTTCAGCAGAAACACGCCATGGCTGCCAGTGTCACGGTGCTCGATGTAGAACGGATGAGAACCATACAGGTTGCTGTTCTCGGGGATGCCGAAGCTGTCTTGGTTCCACAATGTGCGGACGTAATTGGAAGTCCTCAAGCGCAACGGGTCCGAGTGCTCGCCCAGGCCGTAGAGATACGGATTCTCTGGCAGACTTGTGCGAAGGCGTAGGTACTGAGACTCGAAGATAAAAGTCGCGGCAGACGTGTCGAATAGCACCTCGCCCGAATCGGCGCGAACAACGCTGAAAGAGAAGGGCGACTCTGTGTACTCGAACCGGAGCTGGCTCGTCTCACTAGAGCTGGAACCACTCGGTCGGGGAAACACTGTACTCGATTAGCCACGAGAAAGGAACCACACAACAAAGCGGCAATTACCAGACTCGGGCACTTGGTATACGTGCTCGTTGATATCCTCTATCTTGACATGTAGGCGGTTGTCTAAGAACGTCAGCGTAAGGTCATCTGCAGTCATCTGCATATCTCACCTGTCTCATAGGTCACAAGCAGGTCCAATTCCCTCAAGTCATTTCCGTAAGAATTGCATGCCTCGCCTGCAAGCGCCAGGCGGGCCGTCAATCCTCTGTCGCTTGTCTGGATGTTGGACGCCGTGTAGCCGGGACAATCACGCAGCAGATTGTAATCCGGTATTGCTGAAACGGAGGCTACGAGAGCCAGCTGCAAGAGCCGACTCCTTCCCCAGTAGTATCGCATTTTTCCCACGTAATGTATGGGATGCTTTGACAGAGTTTGCGTTAAACTCGTGAGTCGGGAGAAATTTGTGCTCCAAGGACTGTCCCACACGGGGCGTCGAAGATATAAATAGGCAGGTAAAGGTTTTCATGTATACTCCGTTGCGGGAACTCTGTGGTGCTGGCATGCATGCATTTTGACTTTTCCAAGTATCTCAACAAGGTTGGCGAGGACCGCTGAACCCCGTGCCCAGCTATTCTTTCACCCTCAAGCCGCATGTGCTTGCTCCATCACCCGCACGATGTCAGCTGCGGGGCCACCCCTAACCTCACGCCGATAAGGGACAGAGTGTTGGATATGCTCCACGGACCGTTCATGGAACAGGGTGGAGCATGACCAAGGCGAAGTCGTGGTGGTTGCTTCTCCAATACCACAGCTGGGTCGAGGGCGCCCTCTGGGTGCGGAGGGCACGATACGAGACGAAGAAAATTTCCGCCGCTGAACTCCTGAGTTACATCGCTTGAGCCGTAAGATCTTTTTCATCTATGCAATATATCGTAGCAAAAATGGTTGCGGGCAGACGTGCAGGTGCTGGTTACCAATGAGATGGCAGACGCTACCGCGCGTGCCATCCAAGTAGCACCCGCTGCGCAAGCGTGCCGGACACGAGCTGGACTTCCCTTGCTACATGCGTCATAAGCAGGCATCCGTTTGGTGCGGATATGGTGTTGAATGGTTGGTTGGGCCAATCAAGCCGCATGTATGTCGTGTGAAGGTCTTCCCGCTCCGGCAATTGGGATGCGGGGAAACCGGGGAAGGCAAAAGGCGGAGGTGATCAAGGAAAAAGGATACTGGTGATTCCTATTGCCGGCTAGACTTGGAAGGATCCCGGATTAGGTCGATCGTCCTTTATAGCAGGCATGGATGTGCTGCAACTAGACGGACATCGTGATGGATAACATCAGATGACGAGCCCATGCCAACCACATCTCGAGTCATTTGACGAGACGAGCCATTGTCCTTGACGCTATGTCATTGGTAAGTAGAGCAAGATATGTAGTATCACGTGGGGTCCAAGTAGGATCCGGGCTCGAGCGACCATGTCACCCTCCTTATTAGGCAAAAGCTGCTGTTGAGTGCAACCACACCTCGATACTCGGCCAATGCAGGCGTCGACCACCCACGGAAATCAAGCTGCAAATTCCACGACTACCATCCATCTTCAGTCAGTGGAATCCAAGATAAGGATCAGCACATGAGGCCATAGCTGACTACTGCGTTGGCTGAGATGGCGTTGGCTGAGATGACAACAGTGTTGGATGAGGCTGACTGCATTTCGGCTTGTAGAGAGCCGGAGACGAGCTAGTAGCCGTCATTGGTAGACGACGGCGATTGTCAGGCTGAAACCATCCAGCGCAACCGTAGTGTAGCGTTCGACACTGTCACCATCCAGATTCTTGATGCCGAATCTTGTGCGCATTGTCGCCTGATCGCTCACTGTTGTAGTCCATCTTCATATGATTCGACCTTCGGAGGTATCCGAAGACGCAGCTCAGCTATTGCTGGAACAAGAGGGAAATCCACCACGATCCACCAATGCGCGTTTCCGCTGTCGTGCTGCATCTGCTGTGCTTTGACTGTCCACGTCTCAGTGCTGACCTGGAGGAACCGATTGCCACAATCTTGCAGGCATGATACTTTCTTGCACTGAGGATAGTCCAACACTCCTCATCGTCGAGTACCCACCAGAGATACATCGCCTCTGACCCGCCAACGACACTTCCCGTGGTGTGATGGCCTCGGTCGTCACGGGCCGCGTGGACATCCATCTTGGTCGCAATCAAGGATAACGGTCCACAATCGAAGGCTCTTGAAGCATACAAGAATACCCCCTGTCAAGTCGCAACATCAGCTCCATGGCACACCATTCTATCTTGTTAAACGCAAAAGCCCTCAACGTGGCTTGTCAAACAGTGTCATTCTGGGGACAAACCCGCGTCATGCTGGCAACATAACTCGTATATTCACAGTGCCGTCCTGCCTTCTGGTAAAGGAGAACAAGTAGCACAAACACTGGCACGCTCGAACAACCTAATCTGCAAACCCAACTGACGCCTGCCGCTCGTATGCTCGGGGTACAACCAATGACAAGCGGCTTCTTCGTCTCACAAAAGTTGACATGTGTCGGTCCCCATATGCACCATGTGCCGTGCCTAAAACGGTAAAAGGACTATCATGTGCTTCGTGCAATCATAAAACATACCTCAATCGGCAACTGTGGCAGTGTAGAAGTATCTTACTAACCAGTTCCTCCCTCACTGTTGGGGTCCGAGACTAGAGGGGCACACTATGCCGCAGCTTCTAGTTCGGCTTGTAAGGGTCCCTCAAGTTGTTCTTCTTTGCGCTGCTCCTGGCTAATCTCTTGCTCCTGCTGTTGGGCCTGTTCTACGTGCTCAACTTCCTGTGGACCAAGCGTCGGAGTCAGCTCCTCAGCTTCCTGCAGCTCCCGCTTCGGATCCAAGTCTTCCATGGTTTCGTCCCTGTCCATGGGCCTGGAAACAACTGCAACTTCTTCCTCCGGGGAGGCTTCGGCAGCCAGGGCTGATAATTCGCTGTGGGTGTGGTTGAAAGGTACAACATTAATGTTACCACTCACCAATCCATTGGTTGCGCATAGTCGATAGCCGTTGCCCGCTGGCTCGATGATGCCTTCATCGAGTGCCCACTGCGCGAGCAGGCTGTCAACGCCAAGGGTTTGTCCCTCGCCTTTCTCCATATGCCGTCCAACATGTTCGGTCCACTCATCCCAAGCGCTGGGGCCTTCGAAAATGCTCTGGCAGCTTTCCTTTGGGCAAGCCGACTTCTGGGGCGGGAGTCGTCGACTAACGAGGCAGGACTGCTGAAGCTGCTTCACCTGATTATCCCACTCTGTCTGCAACCTGCTGTCGCCCTTGGTGATGGCCCTCTTGATTTGTGGCGGAGCGTGCATGCGACGAAGATGCTGAGTGAAGAGATCTTTTCGGTTAAACTCGTTGCCCCTACCCTCAGCGTCTCGATGGGAGCACATTGAGCAGCGATAATAGGTGAGGCAAAGATGCTGCGAGGCGATATGCCGTTTCCATTCGTTCTTGGATCCAAAGGTACTGTTGCATCCAGCAAAGGAAAAAGCGCAGGGGAATGGTCGGGTGTGGGCGGCAGCTATGTGTTTGCGAAGGGAGGATGAGTCTTTGAATGGCGCATGACTGCAATGGTTACACCGTGTCTCCTGCCTAGGGAGAGCACGTCGCGCGGCCTTTAGTCTGGCGTTCGGGGATAGCTTGTAGTCCAGTGACACCATCGAATCGTCCCCGTCATGAAGAGTGACATCGGGCATGCTGTCGGGGAGGGTGGTTCGCTGTCGGCCAAGCACAGCCGGGGTTTCGTCGCTGCGATGGCGCACATGACTGAGCGCTTTGAGCTGCTCGGCGGCCTCCTGCATTTCGGCAGAGTCCTCTACCTCGGCAGAATGGCCGCGCCGTACACGTGCAGATTCCCGCGCCTCTAGCAATATACGGCCATCCTCGACCTGCCTAGCCGAGGGCTTCACCCCACCCGGACCAACAAGCTTTTGATATATGTGGATCATGTTACGAGAAGTGATGTATCCCAAAAAGCAACAGACCTTGTCGTGCTGCACAACGCTCCAGATGGAGTGCGGCATGGAGATGAGAAGCATGGTCGGAGGCCCAAGAAACATGCCTTCGACTGTGATTGTGGCACCCAGAGGTGGGGTGTTCTGAAGCCATTGGTTGAAGGATGACATATCTGGGCTTGCATCCCCGACAAAAGTAGTGCACACCAAGATGCGTGCATCGTCGAATCGAAGATCAGCGACAGACTCTGGATCAACGATGTTTTCATCACGGGCGATGTGTGGCTCGGGATCCCCCCCGTTCTGAGAAGGTGACTGCTGCGGCCGAGCGGGCAGGGGGGCCAGCGTCAATCCTTGCCCCTGGCCAGGCGTCAGAGTGATGAAGAGCGGTGTTTGCGGCTTTACAGGTACGCTCGTCCCATTCGACGCATGAGGCAATAGTTGCTGCTGTTGACTGTATGAAGCTACCTCTTCATACAGTCGTCGTATACTGAACGGCCTTCGATGACTGAGCTTGTACAATACTTCGATCAGGTTCGCGGTGAATGAGCGAGCGGGACGTTGGCGGAGATCATAGTCGGGATTACATGCAGCGATGACCTGTTTTACGCCATGGCTTCCAGCAACTGGCGGGTCTGGAATGGAGCAGGTATCGAGTAGCAGCAGGATATCGGACTGTGCGTCTTCAAAGAGGCACCGCACACCGTCCCATTTGAGCTTGGCGGCATCCTCACGGGCGTTGCTATACGCATAACGTTAGAGACCCGAGGTACGCTCGCGCAACAGTCCGTCGACTCACCACGCCCAGTACAAGTGGCCATCAGAACCAACATAGCCATAGCCAGCATAGTAGATGATGAGGAGGTGGTTATGACGGGCCTGTTCGAGAAACGAAGCCATCTGCACACCAAGCTTGATACTGGGATTGTGGACGGTAGGGATTTGCCATTGCTGGGTTTCGAAGTTGTATTCCTTCCGCAGGGTCTGGTCAAGAGCAACAAGGTCATCGTCTACGGATTGGTCGTCCTCCCACCTCAACAGCAGCACGGATACGTTGGTATATGGGGATCGCTCGGTTTGCCGCTGGATCAGCATGGCGGCATCTTGGAGATGGCGGGCAAACGACTCGAAGTCGTGGCGTTCGACAGCAGGAGCATCATGGGGTAGGTGCGGCTGCTTCGACTGGCCAATGTTAGCACAAGTCAGGGCAAGGAAGGCGAGAGCAGTAAAAAGGTTCCAAGAGTCAAAAGGATATTCAGCTACAGCATAACTAGCAAAGACAACATGACGATCGGGCAAGGCTGAACGGGGCAGAGGATGCAGACGAGGCAGAAGGGTTGGGGTGGTGGGCGGAAGGCTGACCGGTTCGGGTGGATTCTGAGCAGGCTGAGGGTTGGGGGCCGAGGACACAGCGACCTTTGGGGCCAGTTTCCGCTTCTTGCTGGACGGTTCCATGGACGGGAGAGGGAATCTGACGAGCCAGGGTTCGAAGAGGCCGCGGGTGAAGCTTTGAGAACTGCTTGCAGCAGGATAGATCGATGGCAATTGGCGCCGCCAGCAAAAATTGAGCCGAAGATATGAGGGAAGAAGGGCGGAGCTCTAGTGGGTGCGCGTCGACGAGGCGAGTGCCCAAGGCACCCGGTGGACAAACGGCCGGCTGCTTGGGAGACGGCGTGGCTTAACCTAGAGGCCAAGGCTGTGCTGGGGCTGGGCTGACTTGATCCGGGACCACGACAGGACGGCCTAATCAATCATAACGAACCCGACACGGTTGGTCAATGGAGGGGGGGAAGGGGATACAGAAGGGTCCCGATGAGAAGTTTGATGTCTCGGACCATAGGCGCACAAGGTGCAAACAGCTTGTCAATCTGAGCCAGCGCAATGTAAGCACAAGATGGCCAGTTGGGGAACGCTGAAAGGCTGCCCAGCCTGCCCGACCTTCCGCCACACCACGGCCAGGATGGGCAGAGGACCCTGTCTAAGGCTCCGGTTGGACGAGGCTGCAGGCGGGGGGGTTTCTTGGGTGGAGCCAGCCATCACCTCCCACCTCCCACCTCCCGCCATCCCCCTCTTTCGCCGAGGCGTGCGCGCACTGGCACGGCTCGTTGGCGACAAGCATCTTTTGGCACAGCATCACCATCCCAGGCGAGGCCGGATAGGAGGAAACCCCCATGACGAATAGCATTTCTGGGATCAGAAGGGCTGTTACTTCTCGAATGTTTCGCTACAATGTCTAAAGAGATACACGACTGGGCGCGGGCCTCTCTCCAGCCACTAAAGCTGTTTAGGGTGTGATCGTAAACTGGCGTTAGCTAACGCCCTCTGG
>KL660873.1:0-40152 GCA_000732775.1 Stachybotrys chlorohalonatus IBT 40285
TTCCATGGGTAAAACATTCACGAGGTCTCTGGGAAACGAGCTGCTGCCCGGTGATGGAACTTGCCGCGTGGAGATTAGTAGTTCCTCTCTTGTGACAGCATAGCAGATGGGAATCCTAGCTTCTAGAAGGTGGCCTTGGCGGGTTCTCGCTTTCTCATCATGACCCCTGAGAACTGGCTCAAAGACCCTGTGGGAGAGGGGCCATTGTTGTGATTGCCGTGGGCATGGACATGATTGCCCCCCGGTGCCAAAAGACCGTGGCAAACCACGTGTGCGCGCGTCAATGAGGCGATCTTGGCAGCGGCAGGGGTGTGGCCTATGTCCTGCTGCTTTAGGCGACCCCTGGTTCTTCTCGCTGGTGCCGGAGCTGAAACGAACGGGGGATTCCATGATCTCACCCATAGCACTACTGCACAGAAAAACGTACGGAGAGGCAAGACGGTCGAAACCTGCGTTTTGCTACCGACGACGCGCATTACCTGCCGTGAGAAGGCACGCCAACGCTGAAGAGGATCGGATCGTTCTCGCTGGCTTTCTTGAATTGAACTGGCCCTAACACGTTTCAGCGGGCAACTTCTGCGGCGCAGATGCAGGGTCCGATCAAGCGCAAGCCCGTCCCTGTCCGGGATGACGTCCAGCCACCCGCAAGCCCTCATCGCAACCCTTACCAGCAGCAGTACCAGCAGTCCTACCAACAGCAGCAGCAACAGCAGCAGCAGCAGCAGCAACACTATGTCGAGCTCGAGGCATCGTCCCCGATTACGCCAGCCCCTGGCTCCGCGACAAGTCCCACGCCGAACCCCCCACCTAAGCTGCGCCCGGTGCGCTCCGCCATCGACCTGAGCCCGACCAACCCGGCCGCGCTGCAGTTCCCGCTCTACGACACCGTGACGAACCTCCCCGTGAGGGCCTACAGCGACCTCGAGGTCCGGGTCGAGTCGTCGCAGACCACCCTGGGGCCCAACAGCCTGGCCTCGACAGTGCTCAGCTCCAATGCCTCGACCCTGCTCGACACGACGAAAAGGAGCCCGCTGCGGCGAGCAAAGAGCTCCTCGGCGCTGGCGGCCAAGAAGGACTCGAAGTTAAAGAATGCCCTCAACGAGGCGCAGTACCTGGCGACGGGCGTCGTCAAGCATGCGAGGGAGAGCACAAAGCATTACACCATCATACGGCACTGCCACGGCTTGATATGGTACAAGGGGCCGACGACGTCTGTCCCCATTTCCATCCTCTCGGATGCCCCGTTGCCGGAGGACAGGACCCTGTGGCTGCAGGCAAAGGGATTCACGGGCAAGATGGGCATGAGCATAAAGGCCCTCGTGGGCACCAAGGGCATCGACGTGACGCCAGCGCTGAAGGCGACGGTGGACGACATACCGCCGACAGAAGAGCGCATGATGAAGCGCGATCTCAAGCGGTTCAAGAAGAAAGCAACGGGCGTCAACGTGTGGCACACGCCGCGCGAGTCGCACATTGTGCGCATCCCTGCCGCCGCCAAGGACGGATATTTCCGCATCGTGCTCTGCAGCAACAACGGGCGCAAGATCCTCTGCGGCAGCCCCATCTTCCGCATCGCGAGCACGAGCACCGACGCGGCCGTGGTGCGCGGCGCGAGCCTGAAGTCGATGCCGCTGGAGCTCGGCGTCAAGGCTGCGACGACGGTTGGCCAGCGCGTCGCCAGGACGTACGCGGGCGTGGCCGGGGCCGTCGTGGAGAGCAGGGCCAAGAAGGTCGTGCCTGTGGCGGCGGTGCGGCGCGCTGGCAGTACGGCCTTTACGGGGTATCAGATGACGGGTTTTGACGAGCAGTGGAAGAAGAGCCAGGAGGGCCGCTACGATCCTATGGCTACGGGTGTTGAAGGTAGCATAGAAACGGAGCTGTCCATCATAGGCAGCGACGCTGGGCCTGAAGAGCCGTTTCCGCTGGTCTTTGACGGCAAAGTCATGAAGGGCAGCGGCAGACCGAGCTCCAACTTGGGGTATCCCATGGCGGAGTTGCAGGGCGTGCCCGACGCCATCACGATGCGTCTGAGCGGCGTCTTCGCAGCGTGGGCGCGCATAGCCAAGGAAGAAGACTGGCAAGAAACCCTCGTCACGATAGCACCGCCGCGCCACGCACCGCCCGCCGTCATCATGCGCAACGGCGTCACGGTCCACCTCATCACCGACTTCGACGACCTGGACTCAGAGCCGCCCACCCCGTCCACCCCATCCGCGCCCTCCCTGTCTTCCATCTTCTCCGACGCCAAGCTCAAGATCCTCCTCATGGGCTATCTGCACCCGGCCATGCCGGGGGGCACCGCGGCGCCGCCCGACGCGTACCTAGCGGAGCACGCGCGCGACGTACTCACGACGGTGGCGTCACTGGGCCGCGCGCCCTGGAGCGCCGAGGAGGCGTTAGCACGCATCGCCGCGCGGAGGAGCGGCATGACCGCCGTGGACAAGCTGGGGGAGGCCACGGGGAAAGTGGCGGAGCAGGTGGAGAAGATACCGATTCATTACGTGGGCGTGAGGAGCGAGGCGCAGGAGTTGAGGGATCAGGTCTATGGCAAGGGAGGGATCTGGATTGCGAGGTCGTGATGCACTTGCGGGCCTCGACGAGGATGATTTATGTATAAAAGCGGCCAGGGGGGCATGGAACATTTTGGATACCACACTTTTTCAATTATCAGTTTATTCTTTTAACGATAGAGATTCTCATTAAGTCGGGAGGCTTTTCTAACGGAATGTCTCGCAAAGTTGGTGTGTAGGAACTTCAGTACTTAACGAATACGTATTGCAAACTCTCTACATCTACATCTACACTCGTCATGCTCGAGCCAACACGGATCGGAGAGGACGGATGGGATCCGCGTCGGGGGAGAAAATTGCGACAAGAGGCTGGCAGGCAGCGCACCTTGGCGAAAAGGATCAGTTTCTTGATACCAGCATCGATGGCAATGCTCCCGGTCACACACAACTCATGTAAGAAGTCATCATATGCAAGACTATCACCTTTCTTGTTGAAGTACGCGATCCTTCCATCCTGTAGCGCTCATGAGCAGGAGATCTAGACTGCGCATGGACTAGGGAAGCCTTACCGTCGTCATACCGCCACAGTCAACTACCACCACTGGACGCTGACAGGAATTAGCTACGGCACAAGAAAGGGTTGAAGAGAGACCGAGAAGAGCCCCTAGACTAAGGGTCTTACGACATACCTTGCGAGAATGGTACCACTGGAACCATTCGATAGACAGGATGCCGCGCGCCGCGGCCACATGCTCATTCATGAACTTCTTGTCAAAGAGGCCAGCATCCACCACTGCCTGCTTGAAATCATGAACGGCGGCGGATGACCATGCCGCCGGATATGTGAATGTGACGTTTCCTTCGAGGAGGAGTGGAGCTGACACGTATCGGGCGCAGTACTCGCCAAAAAGTTCATCCCAGAATTGCTTAAGAAAAACCGCAACAATTGCAGCGGGTTGATGAACTGAGGTAATGGCCTCGATCAGCTTCCTAGCATGCGATAAGAGTGTATTGTCTTTCGTCTTCTTGGCCCAGTCGCCGAAAGTCATCAACCCCAGTTCAAAATATTCAAGTGTCTTCCATACGTCGGCTTCGGAGCTCGGCGGCTTAGTGTATGCCAGCGTAGAGCTCTTCACATTCTGCATGATTATTGTTGGTCGCTTTACGGCGAGATTTTTGCTCTCGTCAGGGGCGAGAATCGAGACTCCTGCGTGTCTACGGCCCACCTTGTTAGCAAAATATAAGACTTTTCGTGGAATTCGTGTAAGACAGGGCTTACGTAGCACCAAAGTCTATACCGATGTTCAAGACGATGGACATAGTGAAACCGGGGGATCAAAGTGCACTATGCTTAGCGCTGCTGGGGAGAGCGCCGGGAAATTGTGGTGACGCTTGCCGTTGATAGGAAAACAGACAGGATGTTGCAGTTTGACAAAGGAGAATGTTGGAAGATGTGGTAATGCTGCAACCGATAGGAGGAAAATAAAGAAAGCCTAGAATTCGAGCAGGGAATAGGCGGTTGCTTGTATGGCATGGCAAAGTGTACCTGCCCCGGGTGGCTTTGAAAGTACATGCTTAATGCCCTGAAAGCTTTCTGCATCATCACCAGTGGCAGGGCCGTTAAAAAAACAGATCCCACAGGTGACACTTCGTTCAGCGATGATATTCCAGAAGCTGACAACACGCCAGCAACAAAGAGAAAAACCTTCCTGCCACGTGTAGAGCTAGATGCCTTTCGTAACCCTCACAATATGTCATTGCTGCTGTGGATAAATGCGTTGTTTGGCACAACATGTTCCGAGGCGACCAAGGAGTGTTCATTGCTTCTTCCGAAGGCTGTGGTCCGCGACTCTAGCAAACCATGACATCCAGGTGATGCCACATTACTGTTCAAGAGCCAAGCATGAAACAGTCGGCAATATCCTTTTCAAAGTGCCCCATTGAACACGTCAGGAGCGAGGGCGGAGCATAGATGCCACTCGCCTTTTGTTTGTATACCACTTCTCGGTGGCATGCAAACTAAGACGCAGGCAACCGTGGCCCCTTTCATTGTTGAGGGGAAAGCGCCATTGAAAACAGGCGATCTATGCTTCGGACGTTGTATTTCTGACAATAAATTGAGGACTTCCCAACTCATTCGCCTCGCCTAAACGGCCGTGGATCCCACGAAGCAGAAACACGTTCTCAGCGAAATTGGTGACTCAGCTCAAACCATGTCCGACCGATTAGATTCCGAGGAACACGATGGGAAAGGTATGACGCATAGCTGCAGCAAAACATTGAATAGTCCCGTTGACTCTGACGTACTTCAGCTGCCAAGTATGTGAATTGGGCCGCCACGTGTCCTACCTTCACACAATTACTTCGGCAAAAGCTCCCTAGGCATCCCAACCGTCGTGTTGCTAACATAGCTGGTCTGGAACGACCCGCGAACTACTATTCCACGGAGGGCTGGATGTCTCTCACAGAAAAGGTTAGAGTCTTCGCAAGATTGCTTGCTTCTCAAGCCGATTTGAACAAGATCCGTTGAAGCAACCTTCCCGCGTCAGCTCGGGCGGAGATAAATTTCTGGACCAACAACGCGGAGGAATACTTTGATGATTCAAATGGGTTGTTCAAGGAGACAATAATCACGGCCTGGACTTGGGGTATCCTCTGCAAACTACTATTTCATTACGACGAAAAGGCCTACAGCGAACCATGGCAGCACTATCACAGGCTCGCGGAACTCATCTCACGTTAGTGTCCTTGTCCTCATCTAGACAGCAGAAGTAGCCAGAAAACCATGCTCACTGGCACATTATAGCGGGCCTGTTAGGTGACAAGACTTGGCCCAGTCGCTAGCAGCTGTAGATGAAATGGGCCAGCACGATGCTTTCCTCGCACTACGGAGGACCCCTGGACCCCAAGCAGCTGGAAACTTTGTTCCGAAAGGAATTTGAATGGATGAGGACGTACTTAATCAGGTCGGATGGTAAGGTCATGCTCGAGCTCCAGCAGAACGCGTTGGAGCTGGACGCATGTTTTCGGACAGCAGCTGCAATCATTGTCATCCAATTCCATGATTCCACGACACTGGAGAAGAAGGGATTTCTCTATCCAAAAGAACGGACCACCCCATGGGTCCAGAGGACAGCATTTTCAGTCTGGGGTTCAAAGAGCTTGGCATCGGCAACATGGTTGACTTCATCATTGAGCCACGCCTGTACGTGCGGTACTTTTTGGCACAAGATGCTGTCGAGGTGGAAGAGCATCGAACCCCATTCCGCTTTGCTGGGAGGTAACCAGATACGCCCGTGCCTCTATCAAACCGCCGCGCAGCAGAACGGAGGGACCAAGAGAAGAAGCAAACCAACTCGCGGCGAGCCTACGGGCAGGAAGAAGCAACAGGTCCAGAGCAAGGGCCTTTGGTTGAGGATGATGCGCCAGTGCATAGAAAGCAGGAAGGCAAGGCCATGGATGTTCAAGAAGTAGGTCTCAGGCGAAGCACCAAGGTCCCTCAGATTCAGGAGAAGAATGCGATGAGGGGACAGGAGGAGAAGGAGAAGGTTCGACAGCAGAAATTGAAGAAGAAGAAGGTGATGGAGGAGAAGAAGCAAATCCTGCAAAAGTTAAAGGCAAAGGAGACAGCCGAGAAGACCCGAAGGATACTAGGGAAGAATAACAAGACAGCCAGTCAAAACAAGCGCAAGGCAGCCGCTTTACAGGGTGCCAAGGAGGACGGCGCGGCTCGGGGCGGCAGGGCGAAGAGGGGACAACGAGCATAGAAAGTATATAGCTTACATTGTCTTTACTACTTTCTTCTTGTCTTTGCAGTGAATGCTGCATCTAGACTGTTGCGGGAGAAGGGCTGCTGGGGGTTCCCGTGGTCCGGACCCATACTGGCTGTTCTTGAAGACCGTGGTTCTTTTCGTGTGTGTTTATCACGAGCTTGCGTGGACGCCATCCTCAAGGACTTGGACTGACCTACGGGGGCAGTGATGCATTCCTGGAGGTTCCATCACTGGGTATCCGCTCGGATTGCACCTAGCATTAGCTTGTTGATCGTCTTGATAGAAACGGTCTATGTCTTACTGGAAATGCTTGCTGCGTTGGGGTGACGTGTGTTGCTTGTCTACATTATCTAAGTTTCGTAATACAAAACCCAATGCCAGTACACATGGCCATCGTCTTGTAACCACAAGTAGCATGCCTCGATAATGGTTGGAGGACACGTTTCCTGGGGTTATTGAGGTAATCCGCCGGAGAATACCATTCCTGTCCCCCAAAATTTGCAGCCTTCTGCTGTCCACCAGCGTGTAATTGCTTCCGCTCGTCTGTACCGGCGGCTGCGAGTCTAGGACAGGTTGAGGAGGGTGGAAACTTGGCGTGATAGGCTACCAATCTCTACATTTCCCAGTCAATATATAAATCAAAGATTTGTTCCTATGGAAGACGGATATCTCAGTCGTACAACCAGAATGGTGTACCCTGGACTACGATGCCGCAGCATGAAGCGTGCGTGTCTAAATTTGGCGAGTGGGATTGCCTTGGCATTGTGTCTTCACTGGTATTGATTGATGGCTTTGAAGAGCTGCCCATGATCAGGACTCACAACACAATTTCTAAGAGGGGCCTCCGGCCTAGCTAGGACGCGTGTCAGGGAGAATCATACTCCAACCACTTCCCTTCAGAAGAGTGTACATCGCATCCTGCCCGCGTCGTGCAGTTGCTCATCTTTGCCCTCTTCCGCCGTCGGCACAGCTGACCAGGTAATGGATGCCATTTGTTGCGACGGATGTAGGACATGGGATTTGGATGCCACGCATCCGAATCGACGGACAAGCCGATGGGCCTCGCTTGCTGCGCCTCGGCCATCCAATCAGCCGCGCTGGTGCTTGCCTCGTCCAGGCAGCAGGATTCGGGCCAATCCTTTTGCTCCGAGGCAACCCCACCTTGCGGCCAGGGGGGCATTTAGGCCGGGGTGAGCCCGGGCAGCAGCAGGCATCTCCAAGACAGCCGCCTCCACTCCATCAGTCAGGGTTCATCTAAAACCCACAGATGCCTGCCAGCTAGGCACCGAGATAAACTGCTTCAAGAGCCTCGTCTCGCTTTCCCGTGGACTCTCTGCGCCGTCATCGGCTTGCTTCTTTGCTTCTGCTCTCGCGCCTGGCACTTGCGTCGTGGCTGCTGACGCTTAACCCGGTCCGCTAGTCCAAGGCTCCCTCCAGAGGGCAACCAATCAACCAGGCAGCGGAATAACGCATCCTTCGTTATTACTACGGCCATGGGCATCTAGAATCCCATCGCAGCATCTCACGCAAGTAAGAAGAAGGAGAAGAAGAAGAAAATAGAGGAAGCCGTCGTCATGGAGTCGCTGCTCCCGCTGGCTGGCTTCCAGCTTCCCTTCCAGCGCAGCATCAGCAGCCTCTACAACAATACCAAAAAATCGACAGACTTCATCAAGGAACCTGTTCAGAACGAGGAGAACCCGGACATCAAGGCCCTGCACCGCAAGCTGCGCATCCAGAATGACCGTCTCGTCAGCTGGGGCATCGAATGGTCCGACCCGGCCCAGTCCACCGAGATTGACGAGTCGCTGTCCAAGGCCGGCCTGAGCGAGGTCGTCGCCGGCGTCATGTCCACCATCAAGGACATTCTCGCCGAGGCCGAACCGCTGTGGCTCAGCTCCAAGCGTCTTGTAGACAGCAACCGCTCCTCGTCGGATCACAAGACGCCCCTGGTGCAGTGGGACAAGGGCCGTTTTGAGGATCTAGTCCACGACCTCACTGCCTCCATTGACACCCTCTACGACCTGTCCCGTACCCGCGCCTCGAGCGCTGTGCGCCGCCCGTCCAAAACATCCTACAAAACGGGTCTGTCGACAGACGAGATAAAGCCTTTTGAATCCACCCGCATGCAGACTCCTCAGCAGATTGACCCCAGTACTCTGACACATGTCCGCCCTGCTCGCCCCTCTTGCGAACCCTCTTCATCTCGCTCTGTCGTCTTCATGAGTAAGATGGCGTATTCGCAGCTGCTTCAAACTACCACACGGCAGCCTTGGGCCCCTTTGCTACTCGAGTATGCTACCTTCGACTCCATCTACTCAATGACCGGCATCATGCCTCCCATGGCCAGATTTGAGAAGATTTCTGCCGCCCTTCAGCAGGATTCAAGGGGCATCCCAGGCACTTGGACTGGATTACCCAGACTTGTCGGTTACTTTGAAGACTTGGAGAACTCCAGGCTTGGTCTCATCTACCGCTTCCCGCCCTCTTTCAATGCAATCACCATTGAAAAGATGACCCAAAATCCTATCTCCCACCTATCCACCCTCGACGATCTACTTGTCCGTCCTGATGCCGAGCCCCCACTCGAAGCCAAGTTCAGGCTAGCACACAATCTAACAAACACTGTATTCGACTTGCATGCGAGAGGCATCACTCATGGCAATATCTGCAATGCAAACATCACCTTCTGTGATTGTACCAAGCCGAAGCCCGAAGCCCATAGCGAAACTGATGTCCGCAAACCTCTCATTACCTCCTTCGACCTATTTGGTGAAGCCATCTCCCCGACCAATGCCATGATATATCGTCACCCTCTCGATCCCAGGACCACCCCGACCTCGCCGCTGGCTAACACAATCGACGAGCGCATTCTAGAACTTTATTCGCTTGCCATGGTGCTCCTCTCTGTCGGCCTCTGGACCAGCCTCGAGACACTGACCCCTCTAGGGTCCGGAGGTATCCCTCCACCCCTTCTGCGTCAGCTTGCAGTCAGGTGCGGCAACCTCTACGCAAAAGCGGTCGAGCTTTGCTGCGGAGGTGTGGATGAGGTTCTCGCCGGAAGAGATGGCGGCGATGCTCTGCTCTCTACTGTGCAGTTCAAAGTCGGTCGATACCTCGAGGCATGCTGCATCCTTGATGGCATGAGTAGCCTCGAGGAAAGACTGAGTCAGGAGCTCAGTGCGCCGGAGACGAATATGGCACGTCCCCAACCAACGAAGAGCGAATCGTCCATGAGTGCCAAGGACGTCAAGCCGACCGGCTCCAAAGGCGATGGCAAACTGCACGCCGTACCGACAAAGCCAGCAGAGAAGGTGGACCCAGTGACAGACAAAGAACTCGAAGGTCAGTAAGCTTGTAGAACTTCACGCTCGTATCACTAATTCCTCTAGATACCCCTGATGCGACTGTCAAGGCTGAGACCAAGGTCCGCCTCTACCCCCAGGTCCCTCTACCCCCAGAGGCTGTCGAGAAATGGAATAAGATCCTCATGCCGCAAATCAACCAGGCCCTGCGTCATTTCTACCGCAAGAACCCCGAATCGGTTGAGATATCGCTGGAATCCGTCGGTCCGAGCCCTCAGAAGACGCAGCCTACCGTTCTTGTTGTCTGCACATCTGTCGGGAAGGTGCGAGCAATTTTGAAGAAGCGGTTGGGGGAGTTGTTCGACGGGTCTACCGGCTTTGCTCTGAAAGTATGCAGAGGTCATGTCCTCAGGTCACGAAGGCTGTCGCAGTCGGTCCGAAGGTCAATGGCACGCAGGAGTCAAGGCAAGGGGGCTCAGACTAAAGCATTCTCCGACGAAGAGAGCGCCGAGGTGGAGCCTGTCAATCCCGAATACCAGGCACGGCCGGGCAACGGCGCCAGTATTGGTGCTTGGATAGGCGACAAGCACTTGCCGCCGGTCAGCTTTGGCGGGCTTGTCATGATAGACGACAAACCATACGGCATGACTGTTCATCACATGCTTGACGATCCGGACTCCGATATTGCTCAGGAAGATACTCTGAGAAGCAGCGGCATTCCTGGTCGCGATTGGTTTGCCGAGGAGGACGCCGAGGAGGACGTGGACGATGAATACGACGCTTACGAACTGTCTGATACTGAATCCGAGCCGTACTCGGAGACAGACATCACCAGTGACTACGAAGATGACGATGAAGAGGATGAGGAGTACAACGAGCCAGGTGATATACCTGGCATCGAGCCCGGCTGTGGTGAAGGCTACATTGTCACCCAACCAGCACTCGATGATGTTGAAGAAGGTTTCTACCCGTGCGAGGAAACCAAGGCAGAAGACCACCTAGATTCTTTTAGTCTAGGCAAGGTGTATGCGTCAAGCGGCATCCGCCGCAAGGCTACTGATGGTCTTGTACACGAGGTCGACTGGGCCCTTTTCCAGTTCTCACAGGATCGTTTGCCGAACGCCAACCGTATCCCCGAAGCGCAAGACACGGCCTCAACAAGCCAGTCGCGTTTCTATAAGAAGCTCGACCAACCAACACTCCTTCCCAAGACGGTGGCGTCATTGTCAGACCTCCCTGGCATGGAGGTACAGTGCATGGCGCGCACCAGCGGTTTGCAAACAGGACAGATCCTGCCCGCCTTGACGAGCGTCAAGATTTATGGGCGGACGTCACCCAGCCATACTTACCAGGTGGCCAGTATCCCGTTGGCCGACGATAGGCGCAATGGCGGCACCCCTCTTACTCCCATGGGAATTCCAGGGGATAGCGGTGCATGGGTGGTCGATCGTCAACAGGGGCAATTATGCGGCCACGTTTTGGCGTGGAGTCAGCGAAAGCGTGTCGCCTACATCTGTCCCATGGACGTGCTCCTGAAGGACATTGCTCACACGCTGGAAGCCAGCGAGGTCCGTCTACCCGGAGGGGAAGCAGTTGTGTCACTTGCTGGCCTAGCAAAAGACGACAGGGTAAGGCAGGCGGGGGAAGCCTCGGATGAGGATCTTGAGGATCTTGTTGAGGACGAAGAGGACACGGTGCCTACATTTGCGAGTGCATCGCAGAGACAGAGCCCCCAGAGCGCGTCGAGTAGGTCTGGTGCCAATTCGACCAGTCCGATCATGTTGGATACGTCGAGCCAGCTGCGCGGGCTGGCGAGGAGGATGGAGGATATGAGCATAGGCGGAAGGGGCATCGATGTGACTGGATAGCGGGCTCTGTATACCCTGATTTAGAGGCGGGTTCATGTTTGTATTGCAATGGCCATGATTTAGTATTGGTTTGGTTTATCTAGCCTCGTTTCATTATCGCCGTTATAGTGCTGATGATTATATTCCCTCACGCCTTTTTTTATGGCTGGATGATGCACGGACTTACATAAAGTCATCCTCCCAGTCCTCTGCTCTGTCCTGATTACTCGTCGACGCCATGTTATCCTCCGTAAACAGGTCATCATACGCATGTTCCTTCTGGTGCTTCTTCTCCTTCCACTCCTTTGCTTGACGCGCCTCCTCCTTCCGCTACCAACCCCCCTTGCGTCAGCAACCATACAACCGGCATGTACGCATCTGGAGTGTATGTCCACTTACCTTCTGCAGCAGCGCCGCCTGATCCTTGGCCCGCAGCTCCTTCAGATGGTCGTCCTTTTCCTGCTTGAAGTCGGGCTTCTTCTCGACCTTAGTCTTGTTCAGGCGGTTCACGATGGCGTTCTCGCGCTGGGCGACGAGGATCCTCTTCACCTATGACGGGCACCGTGTCAGACGATAGTGGTGGTGGGAAGGGGGTAGGGCGTGGTTACCTTGCGCTGGTCCTTGAAGCTGACTTGACCGGTTTCCATGCTGCCGTCCTTTTTGAGGTTCGCCCATGGTGTGTAGATGACGGTGATGTTGTCCTTCTTGTTGCCTTGGACGGGGCGTTAGATAAAGTTGGCGTGTGAATGAGCAGAATAGGGAGGGGGATACCTTCAATGGAGTTGGCTTTGGTGAGCTGTGCGAGGTCGATGAGCAGTTCTTCGGGTAGGGAGTCCCATGTTTGGCCGGGGCTGAGACGGAGGTAGATATGTGCACTTGAGAGCTTGTCTACGTGGAACTGCACACGGTCTCAGAATTGCCTTCAGAGCTTCGATTATTGTAGCTTACCCTATACACATGCTGTCAGACACTGCGCAGTGAGGGATCATAGGGATTAAGAGCGTACCATACATCTTCCTCCCAGCCATACTTGATCAGGTCTTCATCTGCAACAGCGTGAGTAGGGCAGAGCATCTGGGGGGAAGGGCTAGCGTACTTTCAAACTTGTCCTTGCCGACGTAGATGAAGCCAGACGGGTTAACGACGTTTGAAGTGAAGTAGTAGACCATGGTGCAGGTTGCGGCGCTCTTTCCGCCCGAGACAACAGCCGGCACTGATTTCTCAACTTGGCGGAGCGACTGTCGGGGCCGCAGTGGTAAGATCTTGGGCTCAGGCGGTCCAATAGCTACGTCTGCGCTGCGCCGGGCTGGCGTGGTTGGATGAGGGGATCGCGGAAAGAATTTTGAAGATAGCAGGCACTTTCTCATTAACGCAGGAGTCCGTGCCGCCGGCGTTATCGCTTGCGCAGAGCCGCGGTTGCAGATAGTGATTAAGTACAGCTGGCACTCACGTGATGGCGCGTTTGGTCGCATTACCACTCCAATCAGGAGATATGGCCGACCTCCTTCAATTCGGTTCCACGAATAGCAGCGCGACTGAGAAGAAAGGGACAGCATTTTATCGTCAGAAGGAAAATAAACAATCAGTTCTAGATCCAAATAATTGAGACTGTAGCCAGGTTTGTTAACTTCTCCGGCGTCAAACTCAGCACTGATGCGTTTGGATTGGAGAAGCCGTTTGTGAAAAATAGCCCGAAAACAGCTGCCACGGCGGTTTGAGAAGCCATTCCAAACTGAAAAAGGAAAAGAATTTCAGACCGATGGATGTCGGCAAATGTAGAGACGAGGAGGTCACGCGAGCAGTTGAAGCTTCTCACGTTTATTATGGGAAGGTAGGAATTGGAAAACAGAAGGAAGACAAACAAAGAAGAGAACCTGTGGTAACATATAGACCCCATAAGATCATGCCAAAGTCGTGTCTTCATAGAAAACAACAAAGCAATAAAAATGTCAAGATCCCCCGGTAGTTATTACGTTTTAGAGGTGTTTGAAAAGTTTGGCGCAGAAATAACTCAGGACTACAGCCAGTACGACGGCTAAAACAGTTTAGCAAGCATTCATATATGACCAAAGATTTAGAAACTTACTGAAAAGCATCCAAGGAATGCTGATACTCTGCGGCTTCAGAGAAATGGTGGACAGTGTTTCAACTAGAACAAGGGCAATGTCTTCATTTTCCGGGTCTTTGGTAGCGCCCCCTTGCAAGTCTCCTGCCGTATCCAGATCGTCTGTTGTTGCTTGTGGGTAATCGGTCGAGACGGTATTCCCCAATGCCTTGTTTTTGCTTTCGATAAGCATTAGCAGCGTCTCTAGATTTGGGGGCTTGCTGAACTTGATAAAGTCTTCCAATGTAAGAGTGCCTCCGGAAGAATCAAACAGATTCATGAAAGATCGTAATCTAGAGGGAGAATTGCTCCTGAGACCTGGAAGACTTTTAAACTCGATTCCGTTATGATCTCTTGGAGCAATCCAAAGCTTGGGATCAGGATCATCCTGATCCTCATTCGTATTTAATCTGTCCTCGCTAGTTGATAACGTGGTCGAGTCGGTATCGCTGTCCGTCCAAGGCATATAAAAGAGTGTGAGGGTTATATTGTAGTTTACCGCATGCCGCAGCTAAATCTCCAATTCTTTCCATAGAGCCGACGATCTAGCGTCGAGCCAAAGCCTATCATTGCCATTGAAACCATGCTGAGCCATGAAAGCGGTGATAGAGCAGGTCCAGAGCGTCAACATATGGGGTGTCAAGGACGAAGAAGAAGACGTGAGAGACGGACTCTCGAAGCGCTCATCTTTGCAGGCTCCTTGATTTTCATGAGAATGGGGGTTTCGCGGATCATGTCGTCTTCAGAATTGAAGCTAGAAGCGCGCGACATCTCGGAGTCCTGGTCGAATTCCAACCCTCTAGGAAACTTCCTAGTGCTATCTGTGGAGTTTAGGTCAATCTACATATCCAGATTCAATCCAGACCCAAGAAGACATTCCAAGATAGGAATACGAAACGGTAAATACGTGGTATCGGGCTCTTTTGGGTCCAGCATTGGCCACATATCCGCAATTAATGATTCCAAAACAATCGTGTGCAACCATTCCACCCCATTGCTAAGAAAGAACGACAGGATTGGGAAATCCCATAAGAAAATTTCATAAAATCCAAAGACAGCAGATGATATTAAAATGGATGGTCCACGATATTCCCCTGGCGAAAACAGTCCCTGTGAACGCTCCTGTACTGGGCGGTCAACGAGCTTCATTACTCTGAAACCACGACTGAGTATCGTTTGCTCAATCAACTGTAAAATGCGGAAGGTGGGTTCCTGATTGCCTAATTGAGACTGCCGAGCGCAAAGCACAAGGTCTTTGAACCTGTCGAAAGCATATCCTCCATAGAAGTCCTCATCCGTCCATTGATCATGCGTAATAGATTCGACACTAAATTCACTCGACTGATGTCGGAGTCGGCGTCGCTCTCCCATTTCTTTTCTAGTTCAGCACATTTTCTGCAACTGATGTCGACGAGCGTCATCCACGCCAAAGCCGTGGTGACGACGTCGTCGTTAAGCTCGTGCAGGGGGAAACCGCCCAACGAGGAATCTTTGGAGGAATTCGGGGATAGAACGATGTGTAAACTTGATCACGTTGCCTTGAGCCTCAATAAGACCACTGCATTGAGCAGTGATTCTTGTTCTGGCTCACTCAATGCGATGCTCGGAAGTCTCAAGACCCGTCGGAAAGTCTGTGGGAACTTCCTTGACAGATTGTGCAAGGGTGCCTCGGTCCAAGCCTTCCAATAGACAGGAGTACGAAAGGAGATTGAGATCCCAGCCGATTTCGCTGGCAAGATTGAGGTATATCTCGTACCGGGGGTCTACCTTCTGATCAGACAATAGAGCTCCATTCAGTCTCATTGTCAGGGCCAACAAGACAAATGCATATCTGCAGTAGCGTGACGGAATTGAATCGAGGATGTGACGGATGAAATCATCTAGTTCTTTCGGCGCTGAATGGACGATAGCCTCCAGCATCTCCATGGAGTCACCGCTGACCAGTCCATCCTCAAACTATTTGAGCATGACTTTAAACCACAAGAACACTCCATCTGCGTTTTGGAGGATATGCTTAACGATCTTGTTGTATTCTTCTTCCTTGATTTCTCGCCACGCTTGAAAGAATTCATTCTTTTCCAGCCGCTGGCTCACGAGTTTCGCAATATCATCCTGCGTGAAGATTTGTATTGTGAGCCGTTGAGTTGGCCAAAAAGCGTTGACGGAGATGGGAGCTGACGGCTCGAGACGCAAAGCTTCACGTTTCGTCGGGGTTTGATGCCCACTGTCGGAGCTTTTCGGTTAAGCTCTACGCCGTAGGACCCCTATTTTCGTCGAATTCGTCGAGGCCATCTATGGACAAGCAAAAACAAACCTTTTCGAGGATTTCTGGGCTTCCAACCAACAAGTCAAACGCTGAAACCACCTCTTTATCAGACAAGTCGATGACTCGTGCACGTGCTAAGCCAAGAGTTCCTGCCTTCGGCCAGTGTTTGGGAAACAGTACCTTGGCGAACGGGGGTTATTGCAAGATCATACCAGAAAGGAAACCGCGAATTAACCCGCCGAGACTCCTTTCCTCCGGTGTACCAACTTTCCAGAAGAACATTTGGGAGAAGATGAGAGTCCTCCCGTCCGCCCATGAGCGGAGTAACTCCAAGGTCATATCATGCTCGCACAGATACTTCATTAAAGTGTATTTACCGGACCCAGGTTTTCCTTCTATGTGGAAGATGCCAGACCCCGACTCCAACCAGTCCGTGGAGGATATCTGAAGGCCAGGTTGAAGTTTGATAAGACTCTGGGGCTCTTCAAATATCCAGTCAAATGTCGATGGAGCAGAGCCATTGACTGCTCGGAAACTTTCGTTCATGGTTGGGAAATTGAGGCTTTCTATACGCTGTGCAATCTTGATGGCATCGCTTGACTCGGTGGCGGCACTGAGTGGATCCTTGAGTTGTTGAAAAGTGACTATAGACTCTGATATATCACAGAGGTAGTCGTCTAATGTTCCGAGCTTCTAGAACAAGTGAGCTATGATGTTTGGATTGTCGTGTCTGCTCAAATATCTGTCTGCCAAAGTTGGCAAGCTCTTTCCTTGCCTTGTACATGTCTGCCCTACATAATTGTTGGCTGCCAATGTTGAGAGTGATAAATTCGGCGCATGAAGAACCTACAGCGTTTTTCTTGACACCAATGACATCAGCAGCTTGTGACCTCTGTCCAGCTGCGCCTGGAGCTCTGTTATATCTGACTTATGCAACATGATGCGAATAGAGGCACCGGCAGCAGAAAGAAGAGACCTCTCTCTTTTCGGTCTACATTTTTAGCAATGGTTTGGATAGTCGCGCATATTGAATTGCACTGCATGGCAACCTCCCCCATCCGAGCGTCGGCTAGTGCTCGACTGACTTCATGTTGGACATGTCTGAGTTCGTCTGCAATGGCAGAAAGACCGTCAGTGTCGCTAATAAGTTTTCTATGTTTCTCTTTAAGGCCGGTTTCGGAATCCCGTATTTCCTTGATGATAGCTGCGTATTTGAATGCGCGGTCGATTAGTTCCAGATTGTTGTAAGCCAAGGCAAGTGCAGAAATGGGCTCCATGGTCCGTTAGGAGGGCATCCCGTAATGTGACCAGAGAAGACTTAGGGGCACTAGAGCTATCACGAACTATGCGCAGCCTCACCCATGTTGTGCTCGTCTTCCGTTGAAGAGAAGGGATGTAAGAGGGGCAATATCGCTGTTGAAATGTGTATTGGAGATGGCTGGGGTAAGGCTGAATATGTGGTCAGGCATCGCCTGCTCGAAGATAGGTTAACGCAAGCGTGCGGGGTTTATGAGAATTGTACAAACAACGTGAGGGGATGGCCCCTGGATTCTCAAGGCTGCTTGAGCATGGAAACAGTACACGAGCTCCGACGTCGTCATCACACGAGAATGCAGAGGGCAAGTGCCTGGAATGCGTACCAATTGCTTTGGTGTCCATGGATCAGCAAATGGCTATCCGTCAACAACATCCTGCTCAGGGAAATGATAGTAGTTTCGAGTTTCACCTATCAGCTCTACGAATGGAAGGAGTCTGGCATTGTTGAACGAACAAAACAGAGAAATGCTGACGACATTGGACAATGAATCCGCAGCATGTTTGAAACAAGGCCAAGCCAAGACACATTGGGAATGGTGCTAATCATTAACGCGCGAAAGGTCAACATGGCAATTCAGGACACCAATTTGGCAAAAGTATTAAGCACGGTGGCAAGTCCTCAGATGGTTTCTGGTTTTACATCAGAAATAATCTTCAATGGTAGATCTGGTACATCCTCTCATCCCAATCCATACTTACTCGCAGGCCCACGTTCACGAGAAGCTTCGAAACGAGCTTGTACGTTGCTCGCTTTGCATGGGGACCACGAGAAACAGAATGCTCTTTACACTTATCAATCCCATCAATTGATATTATCAAGTGACGAACCAGAAAGACTTGTCGCCTTTGAGGCTGCTCAATAGACTTGCTTTTACTTGCGGCAGCTGACGGTAGAGGGGATCAAGCAGGACCGTGTAGTTTCCTGCTGTCTCCTCTGTTCATGGACTTGGCGGCTCCTTCAGGATACGTCTTCTTGGTCCATGTTTGCGAGGTCTACTTCTCCAGTACACCGAGCTAAAGTGTTGCCAGTTTGTGTCAATAACAGAATGAGCATGACGTGTCCAAGCTATGTGTAACCCCATCAGCGTGAATTACCTCGAGCTTCATGAGATTTGAAGCGACGAGATTCTACAAGCGGAGCCGGTTGGCTTGAGACCCAAGGTCATATTGAGAATTTATTGCAGGTCGATCTGTCCTGCCTTCTAGGATATTCATGTCAAAGTGTATCTGTGCGGCTTGCGGAGGCCATGACTAGCACCCACCGAGATGCTGACAAGATGAGTCGATGGAAGGTCTTTATTGTTACTCTGGGGTTAGAATATCTAATCAAATGCATACGGTTAATGGATAACTGGCTATAAAACTCCGGGCTTTCCGTGGTTGGTAAACTGAGTTACGTCAGGAACAGCAGCCGATTCGCTTAGGCGAAGAAGGTTGCTGATTATATATCCTTAAAGACACAGGTCCAGCTGCAAGGTTTGAAGCTACGGATAATGGCTAGGAGTAGGAACATGTGCCCACAGACTAAAGAAGCTTAGGAATATAAAAACGTAGCCCGGACCAGTACCGTTCTTGTGTGTGCTGGTGGTTGGGCTGCTGCTTTTTGAGCAGCTCGGCATCAGCAATTTATTCAGCATGCATCCGAGACAAATATAAAACTAAGCGTAGGTATCATTCCTGAAAATTCTCTTTCGGCTGGCTCCATGCATCACTATCTTGACACAGGAGATTCCTACTTCATCTTAAATACTCGCTATATCGACGATGCGAAACGGTCCGAATGAGACGGTTGATGTAATTGCGCTCCGACCTGCGCATATAGCTCAGTAATCTCAACGAATTGTATTTCACGCATTCCAAGTGTATATAGAGAACAAGGGAAGAGATCGAAGCTTGAATTGCTGATGAAAGCTAGGTGGGCGATAGTGCCGAGCACACATCAGCATCTCTCCACGTCATGTGACACGACATCAAAGCGCAGGCCTCCCTTCGTGGGTGAATATTTGATAAAAATTTTCATGTTGTAAAAATTCACAGACTGTAGCATATTCCTGGGATCGGCTCCGCTTTCAAGTCGGTGAACTATAGCCTGATTCCCGTCATCCTTTGTCATGAGCATCACACGCGCGTCATCACAACCGCTTTGACCGTAAGTACATTTCCTTTTTATAAGTGATAAAATTTGTCAAACTCAATGTGCCATCATGAGGAACTGCCACATCTTCGTTGAGTCAGTTTATTTCTGACTTTGTAGCGAAGCATGTCTCGGCCTCGTCAGTATCATCACATGACAATTCGCAGTGTGTTCTACTTAGACCAACCACGCAATGACCCCCAACCATGCCGGCAACCCCTCGTTCCGGCCGGCCAGGGGCCTCGTGTGGGACCCCTTGTGTCTCAAAAACAGGGAAGCGGACAAAAAGAAAAGATGTGCCAACCACGCCAACAGCTGCCAATCAACGGTCGCGGCAAGTCAAGCCTACAGCGGACAGTTGCCCGGATTTGGAGGGTCGCACGGGTATTTCATTGGACGAACCAGGCGTTGGCCTGCGCATCCCGTCAGCCGCCCGCGCGGGACAACCAACAACCGCTTGTGCACAGCTTCCCAGGAGCAGTAAGCTGCTCGAAATCGTCTAGATGGATTAGGGCTGCAAGTCCCTGGCAGCTGTGCGTGGAAAGAGTATTCTCGTGTTGTTCGTGGCTGCAGGTAGCTTCACTCACCGCCGTTCTCCTGAGCCGAGCAGCTGAGGATCGTGGATGGCGGTTTCAGCCACACGCCTGGCCAGTTCACGATAGACTACTATGTCACCCGGAACAGACGCCGCATATTATCCTTGCTGCCCGTCGTCATTCTTCCGTAACGAGACCCTGGTCCTGATTACAGGTTTACCTATAGGCGTGTACCTATCAGTGAACCTATCTTTTCGGGTACACTGTGTAAAGCATTCAAGCTCGCTCCCAAGGTACAGATGAAAATGGTGTTAGTCAACGGATGCTGTCACCACCCCAGTTCAGTAATCCTTGTCAGCCTGAATCGCATCCAACGCACCACACCCTGGAGCTTCAACGACAGGGTAGCTTCTAGTGGCACAGGCAGATAGTCTCGATAATAGGCCCTCAAAGATGCTGCGTCCATCAAGTTTCCTGGTCTGCTTTGTGGCTGATGGTGTGCAGCTTTCAAAGTTGTGCCAGGCTAAGAGGTCAAGGAGTGCCTGGGCACAACATTACGTTTGTTGCATGGCGGTGAGCTGTCAGCTTTCAGCTCCCGCCGCGACATCCTCTTGTCAAGATGGGAAAGTGAGAAATAGATGGGATGGTAATGCCAGTCCCATTCCATCTTGGCTGGTGTGGTACGCATCGGCCTGTCACTCCTCCGATCTCCCATTGATGGTTGTTCAGAAACACCTCGAGCACTACCCCTTCAAGTTTAAAGGTATAAGGATGCAACGATTCTGGCATTTTCCGCAGGAGTATTCCACGTGTATGGAGCGAATCGACGACAAATGGAGAGGTGATTTGATGGTATGCGAGTAGATATTAAAGAAATGCTCAGACCTGCATGGCATTCATCGCGAGTCTGTCCGAATGTTGGAATAAAGCATCAAGCGAGTGATCGCGCATCGGTCTTACCCTAAAGCTCTGCAAAATGTATTCCTTTTCAGATGCCTATTTGGCAAAAGATGCAGATGTGCCAGAGATGGGAAATACTGTCCTAGGGTTATTGGGTGGCAGCCTGCATGATGGCATTTCAGGATCGCCCAAACTCGTATAGCTCGGCCTTTCGTCCTTTTGCCGAGGGATACTTGGTTCGGCAGATGTAACCACAGCCCTAGCTCAATATCTCAGGGCCCTCCAACATTTGATAAGGTTCTTTTATCGCAGCTTATCATGATCGTTGTACGTAACGAGATGCCACAGCCATGTAAAGAAAGGCCGTCGAAGGCCCCAGAATGCAATCAGGCATGACGCGTCCCCTTAGGTGCGCGATGCCTTGGTCAGCCATCGATCATGGAAGGGGTCCAACAGGGCTTGGAGATCTGAAACAGCTGCCTCGAGATATTAGGGTAATCACTGCCATTTTTGGACAGACGGTGGTTTTGATGCTGCCGGCAGAGCTACATCCCGAATATCAAGCGGTTTTCTAAAGATTGGACATTGGAAATAAACACAACCTGATGTAGGCATGCTGATCACTAATACGGTACGTTAATCCAATGGAATGCTACTTGGCGACATTCCTGCAAGACCTATGCTGTCGTGTCCAGAAGGTGTTTCAATGGTCTCAAATGTCAAGGCAGTCGAGATGCATCATCATGTCTTTCTTGACTCGTGGTATCATGCGCGTACTTTGCAGGTCATGAGATGCTTATCAATGCCACTTTCAGTACAGAGTGTAACAGCTTTTCTGACCGCCACGGTCAGTTCTCTGCCGTGAATTTCATACACCCGCCAATCCGGCCCATGTCGAGCCTTGCAATCACCAAGCATGGCCTCGGTCTAAGGAAGGCCAAGATCCGCACTCGACTTTTCAAATGATCACAATTTGTCGATGGCAAAATCTAGACAGCAAGAATTGACCGCTTGCTACCCCCTGAGCTCCTACATTAATATATAAGGGCCAGCGCGTGGCCTGAGGAAGTGTGTGGTTTGTGCTCTTATGGCTTCGCGAGTGTCGTTTCTTTGATGATCCATAGTCATGATCTAGATAGTTATGTGAACAATTTGGCCACTACTGACGAATATTTTGAATGTCAGAGGGAAATTTCCCTCAGACTTGCGCGTCAGGTCCGTCATGGTAGTGCCTACTTCTCATCATCACCATTGCCAAAGTATCATCAATCACTTCTAAATGTAAATTGGATTCACGCGAATGACGCCAGGCAATCGCCATTATAAAGCCAAGAAAAAAAAGCTTAGTATCGAAGACTATCATTCCAATTCGTGTACTTCCCAGACATCCAATCGCCGGGCACCAGGCCCTTGTGATTAACCATTGCAAGGAACATATATCCTTGATGTGTAGAACCGAAGAATAAAAAAAAATTGGAAATAGCTAAAAAGAAGAAGGACGAGAAGAACGAGAGGGAAGGAAAGCCAAAGGGTTGAAGTTGCTTCCTGCAGTTTGGACAGCCTCAAATTTCTCCCAGACACGGCTGGCCTTGTTGCCAAGAGAATGTGGTGCCCTAAGAATTCAACGCGTGCGGTCCAGATCGCGGAAACATGAATAAGGGATCGCCAGAGCACGCTCTTGGTAGCATCGAAGTAGGGCGAGCCTGGGGATGTTGGTCTATTACCGCAAAGACGAGGCACTTGACGGAGAGTATCCCGCTACGCAAGCGCGTATAGTCCGTCAGGTACAAGAGATCCCCTCACAAACTACACTTGAAGAGTGAGTATCTGGCCTCGGCTTGATTGCGACTGATTGGCAGGACTTACTGGGTTGCTCAGTAGCACCCTAATTATTGCAAACTTCAATGTCCCTGGTTGTGACCTGCGCCACCAAATTGGAACCAGTCTGGTCCATCAGGTATATATCTATTCGAATCGCGCAGTGGCAAACCACGCCTACCTCGAGGTCTACGAACTCAAATGTAATGGGAGTCCTGTTCCCCGATCGCCGGCCCGCCACACCACCCGGCATATTGTCGCCTGCGAGACCCTTGTCGATAACCTGGCCATGGACGTCAACCAGCACTGCCATGCAGAAGTAGTAGGCATTCGCTTGGCTGTTTCTGACTCTTAGTTCTACCGATGGCTGGGGCGACATGGGCGCATTGAGAGGAGCCCGGTGAGGAGGCTGACGAACGATACTGGCTGAAGGCATGATGCAGGATCAACAGGGGTAACGTTTGTGTGAGAGGCGTTGGTGGATATGGCAAGTTTCGTTAACGAAGGAGTTTGACAGTGCTCTTCGTTTATCGAGCGCGTGTACTTGGTGAGTGAGGCAACAGAACGAGAGGTTATTCGTGTTCGGACCTGGAGTCTAAGGAGAAAGGTGCAGTATGTCAGGTCAAGTCCCCAAAGGTCGTTCCATGGGCGGCTTCATATACTCGCGGCCTCTACCCATCACTGAATCACTGTCACTGCCCTTCGACCGCCGGGCTCCCATTCAGCTTCAGATTCAAGCCACCTGCTGAACCGGACGACAAGTGCAGTAAAACTTATTCAAGGACGAGGCTTGCAGTGAGTGGCTGTCTTCCCACGGTTGCCCAGGACACCGAGACTCCCGCACACCCCCTTGTTGCCCGCGTATGTGTATCCGACGAAAACCCGGCAGTCTCTCTCAAGAAAGACCCTGCCCTTTCTCGTCCGGATCACCTTGTTCAATCTGGTTGCAGCCCGGGAAATGGTCCTCTTCCCCTGCTGTACGGGTGAAGAGGAGTGGACCTCGGCTCGCAGATAAGGCTGAGATACGCCACAAAGGAAGATCGTATCCGTCCGGGCATAAGCCTGAAGACGCGAGCAATGTTTCCCTGGCTGTGACGAGGGTATCCTTCGAGCAGTAACAATAAAGGTGGTTGTTGTCGGATCGTATCAGGTCCAGCTGCTGCCCCGGGGGCTTATCGAGGGTGATGATCTGCCTTTACAAAACCACGCAAACGTCGAACTGACCAATGTTATATGCGGATGAGCTGCTTTGCCATTTCCATGTTCTCTCCAGTATCCAATCACAGGAGGTCCACCACAGAACCATTTAAGGCAGGGGCCCAAGGCGCTCGACCAACTTCAGATAATGTTGGCAGGCTTAGCAAGATACTTAAAAATTACTTTGCTGGTAAAGCTTGCGACTCGCCAAATGGACTTAAAACAAACCAGTACCATGCTACTGGAAACCATATGTAGAACGCCCCCATGACGACGGTAGAGCAGGGCAGGGATTCAGACAAACGAAAGCCCGGAACGAGGCCTGATTGGCTGACTTGATCCCTCCCAGGTTGAATAATCAGTATTTGATCCCAGCGGATGATTCATCGAATCTTGGCTGCGAGCCTCACTTCCAAAAACAGCCAACTGGGCGGGTATCCCTTGCATCGACCAGCCTCTCCATGCCCGGCCGATCACAGACCGCGCCATCTCAGAGCTGAAAGTCGGCCTGCGAGACAAGAAGAGGTGCCCGGCGAGACAACAAGCCGGCCAAGCCCCGCCCGGCATATCACGCATCGAAGCCAAAAGAAAAGAGATGCTGATTGAGCGGTGACAAAGCGCTCATCCCCTAGGCTGGTGGATGGGATTCCAAGTAACCGGCAGGCCAGGGGGGCACGCCCCCGGATTCAGATTAGGCGCCCCATGATCTACGGTGCATACAAGGAACTCGGCATGCTGCAGAGCTACAGCCTAAGTCGTGGCTTGAGCTTGCAGGGATTCTAGCTTTGCGAGGGACTGCCCCCGTCCTTCCAAGCTCGCTCGACCTTGTTGGCTACGCGACCGTATGTACTTCCCTAATGCTTGTTTCTGCTTAGCACGACCCTCTCCTCAACTCCCAAGACCCTGGCTGACGTCTTCCGAAGGACCCTTTTTACATCAGATCCCAGGGCTCCCATCTTTTCGAAACCAGATCCTCGGGACTGGCGGTGCACAGACTTGGTAAGCGGTTGATAATCAAGCCAGCAGCCGCGCCATGGGGAGCAAGGCGGCAGGCACCGGCGCGGGATGCCCTATACCAAGATGGGCACTCTCAGCTCCTCGGCTCTGTGGCCTACGCACTTGTGTGGTTGCTGCCTGCTTTTCTTTTGCCGTTTCCTTTCAACCCGGCAGCTTCCGTACGATAGGCTCCTCGGAGGTGTGCACATGGACGTCCACTACATCCCCTGTTCACGCTTGCTGCTGAATGGCACACGATATCACTGAGTCACTGTAAGGTTCATAGTCGATGATGTGCCACGCAACCACTACATTCGTTGGAGGTCGGAGACAGATTCAGGCCCGCCCTCCTTTTCACAAGATGCGGCTTGTCTTGACCAGCCGCGCCTAGCCACCCGTGGTTGAGCAAGGCTGGACGCGCGGCGCTGCATGCAGGAGATGTAGGGGACGGGACAGGGAATCACGGCTGCTTTTGCAGTCCTTCTAAATCCAGATTGCAGCGGCCGCTTCCACATGGTTACCCTGTAGAGTGCTATCCGATCATTGCCGCCCAGATCTGTACCAAGATCCCCCAGGATCGGTCGCCGTGCAGCTGTTACCCAGATGGTATGACGTGGCAAATGACATGTGTGAAAGGTTTATGCTGTGACGCCCAAGGCTACTGAGGGACATGCAGACTGTGAGAGAACAACTAAACCAGACCCCCTTGGGAGACATCATGATTCTCAAGATAGTACCAAGAAATCCCATCTCTTTCCATTCGTAAACTGACCCTCACATCAAGGACTTAAGAGTGGAGAGAGACAGAAATCGATCACATAATGATGTGTGCCTTTCACAACGAGGAGCAAGTATTCGAGAACATTGTGCGTCGCTCTATAGACGACCCGCAAACCTGTTTTCCACGGGTTCAGTGCCATCCATCCGCCACACTACATGCCTAATTCACCTACTACAAGCGGTTCTCAGTTGCATCAGCCACTTTTTCATGGTGTGAACAGGGGCCACATCCCAAGACGGCGGTTTTTGAGGCCCTTTTCACGCTTTTCTCGTTGTTTCTTCATCGTTTTCTTTTCTTCTGTCAGGTTCCTTGCTGTGCCGCGTCAAACACGGTAAGAAGCGGCTCACAACAGCGTGGAGGCAAGGATTATAAAATGGGCAGCCCCAACAGCCTCACATCTCATTCCTCACACTCTCTCACTGTCAGCTGCTGCAAGGGAGTCGACATAGGACTCGGATGCCCCACCTCCGCCAGAACATAAACCGCCGCCCGGCTGGGTAATCCAAAACCACATAGGCATGCACGGTGTGAGATGGCAAAGTGCCGCACACCCTTTTTGCACGGGTTCTGCAAGGATTTGCGGGAACGGTGGGCAAGCCGTGACATCGGTGGAAGGGATCCCCATCGCCTATGACCCTAAGAACCATGATCTATCTGCGATCTATCACGTCAGCTCGACCGCGTGGACTGGATGTAACCCCACCAAAGCCGGGGCCTTCGAGTCAATCGAGACGGTCAGCAGGGTTTCGCGGGAGACGGAGGGGGTGCCACTGGCGAGGTACCGTCTGCACATAGCAGGCGTTGATCACACGACAGGTTTCTGTGAACTTACGGGCGCCCTGTACTCGTGCTCCTGCTCGAGCTCTTGTGAGGTGCGTCACCATTGAGCTGCTGGTGCCGGAGCTGGACGGCCCCACCTTGGCCGGTCCCCGGATTGAGTCCGGACCTCGCGCTCACCTTCTCGCGGATTGACATTGTTTGAATTTTCCCTTCTTATTTCTAATGCACTAGTGAAGCTGGTCCTTGAAAATGAGTATAGCAACACTCAAAGAACGATCGTCTATGTTCTCCTCAACCACCGTGCCGTGCGGGCTAAATCACGAGTAATAATATTGTTATCAAGGCATACTGTTAAAGTATTTCTATTAGGTAACCGCAGCAACAGCACCCGTACTCCCGCAAATAAACCTGAACTTCCTCCTCTACCCCTCCAAGGACCAACTCTGCCATACTCGCCGCAGCACCTCCATCTAGACAAGTCTCGACAAGCAGACTAGTCCCAAGGCGAACCACGGTGCGAAACCCATGCCCGTCCAGACAGCCACGCAAGTCTCATTCGCCCGGCACAAACAGTGGCAGCATAACTCCCAGCCCAAACTGCTTCAAGCCTGAGCTGTTGCAAGACGGCCTGAGCTCGGAACGAAGCCTACAACTCCAGCTGCTCTAGTATAACATGGTCGATGTCTCCCTCGGCGACGGCCGCACAGTAAGCTCAAGTTCCCGAACAAGGCTGCGGAAACCCGATGCAGACGTAGTAGGCACGCCGTCCACCGAAGCGGGCGTCTTGGTACGGTCCGCAGCCGGGGGCATGTCCGACAACAGGACCGGCCCGACGGGACCCGGCGGCGCCCCAAAGATATGCGCCGCGACGGCCGGCACAGGCCTCGGTCTGGGCACAAACCCCAGACCAAAACACGGCGTCCTACAAGCTTCACGACGACCATTCGGACGCAGCTTCCCGGCCGCGTCGAGAGTGCGGATTGTCGTGGTGTTGGTCATCAGGGCGCTGTCGGCTGTGCCGTTGCGAGCCTCGGTATGCCGCAGCGGCGGCCACGTCTTCGTCACGGCAGGCACCGCCGTATGCTCGCCTCGCAGCATGCTCGAAGCCCGCACCGCCGACTCCGAGGCGCACACGTGGGCAACATACTCGGGGCCCAGGCTCTCCCGCGCCGCCTCGGCGTGCCCGATCTTCTTGGGCAGCAACCATCGAAAGGGCGGCAGCATCACAATCCTCTCCCAGCCGGGTCGCATGTAAGACGTGTCCTGGGATGTGTCGGTCGATGTCGTCGCGGTAGGGAGCGGCGTGGTGCATGTCACCGTGGCTGTGGTGGTGGTACGGGGCACGACGGCCAGGGCTGGGACTGCGCCCGCGAGCAGGAGTAGTCTGGGGAGCATACTGATGAGGGGTTCGAGGCGTGGTGGTGACGTGTGGTGAGTGGTGATTTCGATGGTAGTCAGTATTGATGTGCAAAAGGATCCAAGTCACAGGATAAAATTGGCAGAATCAAGAAAGCGAGTAACAATTTATACGCTGCATCATTAAACTTTTTCCAGCGAGAAAACCTCCTTGATGCAGAAAACCTTGATTCTAAGAGGAGACGCCGAGACGTACTTGACCCAAAGCACATGCCTCACTTCCCACACGGCGCCCCAACATGTGCTCTATATCTATCCTTTCACCGTGCACAATACCTCCCCCCTTCTCTCACCATAGTATTACAAGCCAGACCAAGTACACACTCTCCCGCATGCAACCATCCTCTTTGGGCGCTTCTACTCCTCCGGCACCTTGGTCCGGATCTGCACCCCATGCCACCCCTTCACCATGTCCCCCAGCGCCGCGTTCACCAGCCGCTGCTGCTTCAGCACGGTCAGGCCCTTGAACTGCGCCGAGGCAATCTCGATGGCGTACATGCTGCCGCAGCCGCCCGACACGTCCTGCACCAGCAGCTCCGTCGTCGGCGCCAGCTTCTCCCGCAGCACGTCCGCGATGAGCGTCTCGGCCGGGCTCATCACGGGGATGTCGTCCGGCGGGGGCACGCCGCCGTTGGGCGTGTACGGGCTCGTCGCGTAGGACCGCGCGGCCGAGGCTCGTGGTAGGCGTTGTGTGTATGACGATGGTGCGTAGTGGGAGAGGAGGTACGGCGTGGCGCGGTGTAGAGGCACGGCGCGAGCGGTGGCGCGCCGGCAGGCGTTGCAGATCATGGTGGAGCGCATCTTTAGTTATAGCTGCATGCAATTGATACGTCGAACACGGGCGCAATGTAGATTTGGGAGAATTGTGGTATCGAACGTTGCACGTGTAAAGGTCGAACCAAAGTTTCCGTGATTGCTAATTCTGGCAGTGACGTCTAGGACAGGGCATGGTCCGAGGCTTTACCGGTGCAGCTGCTTACTCCACAGCGACTGGCGTAAAGAAATATCGCCCTCCCAGTGGGCGGTCTGCTCCAGGACATTACAGACGCCATGTTTGACTTGAGTACTTACCGAGGATGAAAGTCCTATACGTTAACATACGGATTCAGGGAATTGTGTTTCGTTTTACACGGCACCCGAGTCACAGTCACCATGTCCCACAGACGATATGACAGACAATTATTGTATCTTCATATATATCATAGATGTCTAATACAAGCTACTAAAACAAGCGCGCATGCATACAGCCTACTCCAGTTCCCGTACCCGTCCGTGTCCCTCTATTCCGTTTTCTGTCTATGTACCAGATCAAGACTTGAGGTACTTGAGGATGGCCTCGCGCTCCTCCACGGGCATCACCCTCAGCACGTCGCGGACACCCTTGAAGCCCGCCTGCTTCTGGCTCCGCACAACATCCGCCACCTCGCCCGCCAGCTTGTCCGCCTTGAGCCCCTCCACCTTCTCCGAGATGGTCTTGCGCTCTTTGTCGAACCACTCGGCGACTTCCTTGTCGTTGCGTGCCCAGCCCACGATGCCTGACCAGCTCTCCAGCAGGTGCAGGTTGTGTGCTCGCACGGTATCGTCCAACTTGGCTCCGCCCTGCTTGGCCGCCATCACCGTCGCCGCCATGCGCTTCAGCACCGACTCCTCGTTGAGACGGCGACGCAGGCGCCAGTAGAAGAAGCGGCGGGCATTGACCCACTCCAGCTGGTCGCGCACAGTGCCCTTGGCCTTCATGCGACCCGCCCGATCGTGCAGGTCGGCGAATTGAATGGCGATCTGGCCATAAACGGGAAGCAGCTGCTTCTCACGCGTGATCATCTTGGCCTTGATCTCGGCAGCCTGCTCTGAGGTCAAGCCGGGAGACTCCAGCTGCTTCCTCAGGCTGCTGTAGGTAGCATCCAGGCGGGACATGGTCTCCAGCTGCTTGTCCTTGCGGTACTTGATACCGATGATGCCCTCGGGCTCGAGCACACCACCACGGGCATCCGCGTCGGCGTACATCTCCATGGCCGTGGGGTTGATGGTGGGATCGACGACGACCCAAGATCCACCACGGAGCTCGCCGTGGGGTGGAATGTAAACAAAGATAGGCTGCTCGAACTTGACAAGGGCGTCGACAATGAACGAACCATACTTGAGCACCTCGTTGTACATATCGCGCTGACCACCCGAGAAACCACGCCAGTTGGCGAGGATCATCAAGGGAAGCTGCTCACCGTTGTTGAAGTCGTTGATGGCCTGCGCCGTCTTGAAGGCCGAGTTGGGGTACCACACACCTCCAGCCTCGTTGCTCACCTGCTCGATAGAGTCAGGGTTGGCGGGATCCGCAGGCGTGATGTTCTCGACAGATCGCGTCTCAACACCAATGACACCAAGAGGAATACCGCCGAGACGAGCACGGCCAACAACGACGGTACGTGCCCAGCCGCCGAGCGTCTCAACAAAGGAATCTTTGTCGAAGAGACCGCTCTCAAAGGTTCCGTCGTCGGTGGTTCTTCCACCAATCATCCACCTAACATCGTAGGGCTGCTTCTGGGGTGGGCGGTACGTCACGTCACGATCCCAGTCGTCGATGCTGGGGCTGACGGGAACGGGGCCGTTGCGCTTTTCAGGCACAAACGACATCCACTCGACAATCTTGGACACACCGGCAAAGTCATCTTCAGCAGTCATATGAGAGACACCGTTTTTGTACATGATCTGGGTACCACCGAGCTGCAGGTTGGAAGTGTACACTTCGCGACCCAACAGGTTGTTCAGGGCGGGGGCACCGGTCAGGATAATAGGCTGGCCCTCGATCTGGATGGCACGCTGACCCAGACGAACCAGGTAAGCACCAATACCTTGTAATTGTTAGCCATTATTCTTCTCACTGAACTTTTTTTTTTTTTTACTTACCAACTGATCGGCAGGTGACAAGAGTGACGGTGAAGATGTCGTGGTAGGCCCTGCTGGTGGCACCAGCAATCAGACCAGATCCTCTCAGACACTCGACACCGAGACCGTCCTCCTGTCCAACAATGGTGACAATCTTGTGTCGCTTCTCGCCGTCCTCAGAGACCTCCTCGGTAATGACATAATCCTTGAAACGCTGCCTGGTCTTGTCGTCCAGGTACAGGTAGCGAAAGCCGTTGTCCTGTTTGTTGGCGTCGTTCCAAGCCACCTTGAAGAAGGGCATGATCTCGTCAGCTAGACCAAGGCGAGCACCAGAGTTGGCGGACAAGTAGATGCGAGGAATGCCAAGCTTGCGAGCCAGCTCCGTACACTTGTGGAAGAAGTTGTCTTCCTTAGGACCAAAGGAACCGATCTTGTACGTGATGTCGTTGGCGACAACGATGAAGCGACGGCCGTCAGGGTATTCGGGGGTCCGGGCACGGAAAACCCAACCGACCATACCGCAAGTGTTGGTGCCAGGGTCACGCTTCACCTCTTCCAGGCTGTCCTTGTCGTCCAGGACAAGCTCGGTGTAAGAGATGCAGTCGCCTATCTTGGGCTGAATCTGGGCCAGAGCAGGTTGGTTCTTGACGGCCTTGTTCCAGCTGTTCTGGATCGCTTGGCGGAAGAGCTCAGGGAAATCATACACGTACTGGGTACCCATGAGGTGGGCCTTGTAACGCTTGGGCTGGAGCCAGTCCTTGGTGGCATAGGGAGTGGAAACGGACATGAGGTGGAGAGGTCCCTTGTCCTTGGTGCCACCAATGCTGTGGAACACCCACTCGCCTTTGTCAGACTTGCGCTCGGCATACATGTCGACATCAACGACGAAACCAGAGGTGTTGGTCACGATGACACGCAGAGGGATGGGCAGGCCGGATTGAAAATCCGTGCAGATGATGCGGATCTCGACCTGCGATACACGCAGGCGCCAAGCGCGGGCACCAAAGCGGTCCAGGAAACCCTGCATGCTCTCTTGCACCTCTTGAGGATCCAGCTGGAAGACAGGGGTGAAGTTCATGAAGATGTGGTTAAGATCGGACGAGTTGTTTCCGATAATCTCGAGAGCATCAAAGATGTCGTTGATGACACGGTCAGCCTCGGACGTGAGGTACTCGGCGGTAGGAATCTCGTCCCTGAGACGGCCAGGACGGATGACAGCACGAGTAAAGTATCGCTTGTCGGTGTCCTTTGCCTTGCCAATACCCTCGTACACGTGAATGTTCTTGTTCTCCGTGAAGACGGGCTTGATGTGGAAATTGGAAAGGCGAATCAGCTCAAGCTGGAAAGCAAGAGCGGGCTCAACGTGACGGATGCTGTCGTCCTCCACATACTCGGGTCCACGGAAAGTGTAGTAGCCAGGGTACGACCCATCACTGTGGCCGCAGACAAATGTCAATCGTCGTACACCGCGGCTCAGCAGGTCAGGCTTGAACTGCTGCACGAATGTCTCAATGCGCTGAAGAATCTCCTGGTCATCAGTACCCTCAGAGTTCTGCACGGCGACATTGATAACAGCCGACAGTTCATCGCCGCCGCTGCTAGGGGTCTCCTTCTTGCCAGAGGTAGCAGTAGGCTTGCGTTTGCCGCTCAGATCGGCAATGAGACCAGTGCCATTGTTCTGCTTCTTCTGCTTGTTGTGGAAAGCAAGGGTTTCCAAGGCCTTCTGTAGAAGCTCCTCGGCATCGTCGATGTAGACACAGGGAATGATAATGCCCTTGCGAGTAGGCTCCTCCTCCCATTTAGTAGCGAGGTAGGACATGTCGCTGATGGAGTAGATTCGCTTCATGCCCAACCCTGGCCCACCAGGCACGCCAGGGGTGCCAGGGGTGCCAGGGGTGCCAGGGGTAGAGGGAGCATTGGACTGAATAGGCAGGCCAAGCTCGCTGGAGCCCATCTTGCGCAGCTGGAAGTCGAATGTGACAAATTGGGGGTTCTCGGACTCATCGTGGTGGTACTCGATCTGCTTGAGCAGATAGGCACGATAGGCACGGCGGATGTAGACCTCGAGGGCAGCCAGGGAGACCCAAGGGTCCTCGTGAGCGAAGAAGAGCGTGAGCACGTCGAAGACGGTGTATTTAGAGTCAACGACCTCCTTGATGATGTCAAGGTCGGGCTCACGGTGGTCCAAGCCAGTCTCTCCATAGCGAGACTCGACGACTGAGGTACGGAGAATGTGCTCCATCTGGCTGGTGCGCTCCTCCAGTGATGGCAGAGAGCATTGAATCATGATCTCACGGGCCTTGAGAGAGACCTTAGAGGTGGAGCGTGAAGAAAGCTCAGTAAGCTTGCGCAGCGTGTCGCGAAGCACCTTGCCAACGGGACCGACGTGGGGCTTGTTGGGTCGGTACTCCTCAAGAATAGCCAAGACGAGAGAGTTCTTGGCGTTAACACGGCTGTGGGACAAGACAGTCTGGACAACCTTGGAAATGTCGTCCTTGTTCTGGTCGCGCAGCTTCAGGATGACGCTGTCCTCTTGGGACTGCTTGAGGAAAAGCCTCTCCGTCTCCCAGTACGTCTCGAGCAAGGCCTTGATGACGGCGAGCTCACGACTCTTCTGGCCCTCACTGTAGATGTTGATGAGACTGGTAAGAGGCTCCAGTGTAGCCTTGAGGGGCTCGACGTCAGAGGGGGCAACGTTCTCGTCAAGGAACTTGTATAAGACCTTGTTGAGGGCCTTGGCAGGGAAGTCGGTGTGTCGGGTGCGGGCTCGATCGACGGTCTGGGCAAACTGGGCATCGAGCTTCTGAGGCATGCGAGCATGCAGGGCAGAGAACTGGGCATTCCATTCACTGTAAGGCAGCTCAGGGTCACGTAGGACAGCGATCAGCTCTTTCAGGGTAGTGGCCATGATGACCGAGTTGTCGTAACCCAAGAGAATGTTCATCAAGATCTTGTGGAGGACGGCAAAGCGTTGCACGGGCTTGGTACCGACAACGACGGGGTCGCCGTAAGGAGGCAGCTTGTCAACGAATCCTTGAGCCTGCTTGACACGGCTAGGATCATCCAGGGCCAGGATGGCAAGAATGTCACCAGCCTCGAGAGCGGATCCGGGCTGCTTGATGAGCTGGACCACACCGTCCTCCTGGGCGACCAAAGGCATGTACATCTTCATAACCTCGACCTCGGCGAAGGTCTGGCCAGCCCTGATGTGAGAACCGTTCTCGACAGAGTACTTGACCAGCTTACCAGGGCTGGGCGTGCGGAGCTGAGTAGGGTCGTTCTCCTGCTCAAGCAAGCAGGTCTTGCTATCGACGGAAAGACGGGTAGCACCGACTTCCTCCTTCCAGTAGACGTTGTGGCTGCGTCCGTCCAGCAGAATGAGCAGGCCACCGTCACTGAGGGCGCGGACACCGACCGAGCACTTTGAGCCGTTGATGAAGAGATGGTAACTGTCGGCGCTGGCGCGGGTGGCGGTGAACTTGTAGCGGTAACCCTCGTAGATGAAGTCAATGGTGAAGACGGTCCGGAGGATGTCCTTGGAGGGCACCTGACCCTTCTCAAGGCCAGCCCGGTACTCGGCCAAGCAGGCTTCACTGGCAATGTGGGCCTTGGTGGTGGCACCGCATACAACAGCCAACATGGTATCTGGGCGTTCGGCTGTAAGACGCTTGGAAATGAGCTCGTCCAACCAGCCAGTGGAGATGGTGTTGTCTTCGAAAGCTTCCGTCTCGAGCAGCTTAATAAGGTACTCTACGGTCGTTCGGAAGTCACCACGAATGCTCAGCTCCTTCAGTGCAACAACCATGTGCTTTCGAGAAGCCGATCGGTTCTCGCCGTACGCGAAGATGTGACCAAACTGACTGTCGGAGTAGCTGTGAATACCACCCTGTGTACCGACGGAGAAGTAACCCCAGACGTTGGAGCTACTCCTGAAGTTGAGCTCGTGCATCACACCATTGGAGGGCTTGAAGCCCTCACCGGGGTCCTCGGAGGTGATACGGCAAGCTGTGGTGTGGCCCTGGGGCTTAGGTCGGCGCTGGGCGTTGGGGTCCTTGAACTCGAAGTCGATCTCGCTCGAGGTCTTGGGGTCAACGCCGTAAAGCAGGCGAATGTCACGGATCCTGTGGAGAGGCAGACCCATGGCAATCTGGAGCTGGGCGGCGGGCAGGTTGACACCGGAAACCATTTCGGTGGTAGGATGCTCGACCTGGAGACGAGGGTTCAGCTCGAGGAAGTAGAACTTGTCGTCTGCGTGCGAGTACAGGTACTCGACGGTACCGGCGGAGACGTAGCCGACCAGTCTACCAAGTCGGACAGCAGCATCCTCCATCTTCTTGAAGGTGTCTGGCTTGGCAATGGTGACGGGAGCCTCCTCGATAATCTTTTGATGTCGGCGCTGGACGGAACAGTCACGGCCAAAGAGTGAGATGTTGTTTCCGTATTGATCAGCGAGAAGCTGGACCTCCAAGTGCCTCGCGTTTCCAGCCATCTTCATGATAAAGATGGGAGATCCGGGAATTTCGCTGGCAGCGGCCTTGTAGAGGGCCTCAAAACCCTCCTCCTCGGTAGCCTTTCGGATACCCTTACCACCACCACCCTCGGAGGCCTTGATCATGACGGGGAAGCCAATCTCCTTGGCCTTCTGCAGACCCTCCTCCCACGAGGTCACGCATCCCTTGGCATAGACATCATCGGCAACGGTGACGAGACCACCGGCGTCAACCTTGACCTCGTCGACACCTGTTCCTGACCAGGGAATACAGGGCACTTTGGCGTGCTGGGCAACGATTGTGGAGGAGATCTTGTCGCCAAGAGATCGCATAGCAGCCCCAGGGGGTCCGATGAAGACAATCTTCTTTGGTGACGCGGCCAGCGACTCTGGCAGCTTAGGGTTCTCGGAGGCGTGACCCCTATAGGATTATCAGTACATAGTTTTTCTTTTTGTAGAAATAAACACTTACCATCCAGCCCAGACGGCATGGACGTTCATGCGCTCCGCAATGTCGACGATCAATTCGACATTGGCGTAGTTGTGGTTGTTGGTACCGCCGGGGACCTCAACGTAGTGGTCGGCCATACGGATGTAATCTGCGTTGGCCTGCAGATCTTCGGGGGTGGCCATGACGGTGAACTGGATAGCCCGCTCGTCGCCGAACGTCTCGTACGCCCATTTTCGGACCGATCGGATCTCTTTGACGGCCGCAATACCGTTGTTGGCAATGAGGACCTGTAGAAACTCCGAGTCAGCCTCAAGTCCGGCCTTGGCGGTCCAGATTGCAATGACGGCGAAAATTGGGCTAGCAGCAAGACGGCGGAGGGCATGGGAGGGCAAGACTCACATTTGTGATGACGGTGTGACCGTCGTTTTGGCCTACAAAGTCTTTGACTTTGCTTTGGGGCGCGTTTGCCAGTCGATTGCCTCCAATGAAGTGGTCGGCGACTTTGCGCTTCTGGAAATAAGAACCTTTACCGTTGACGGTGGGCACCAACCGCCCATTGGCGCCATTACTGGCACCAGCAGAGATCTCCGTCATGGCTGCAGTTCTGATGTAGGAAGACACAAAGACTTAGAAAGAGGGTATCGTGGGGAGGAAAGAAGACAGAGGAGTGCCTGTTGGGGAAGGACTTCACGTCGTCATGAAATGGCGGGCGAGGGTCGGCGGGAGGGCACTGGTGGATGTAAGGCGCCGAATACCGCTGTCGCTAATGCTAGACAGGGGCACGAGGGGGGTATTAGTAGAAGGTAAAATTGATGTAAAACAGACACCGTCCTCTGGAGGAGACGCAGAGGAGTCGTGGGATGTTGGTCCTTTTTATTCGTCGTTGTGCTGGGTCTCGAGAAACCAGGTGAGGGAATTGATTTGTCGAGGAAGGAAGAGAAGGAGAGGAAGAGAAGAAGAAGAGGTTGAGGGAACGAGAAGTGGTGGGAGGAAACGGTTTTTTGGCCTGCGACTCGACTCGGCGAACTGTTGGGGGAGGAGTTGATTAGCCAGTATGTCCTCGACGCTCTTCACACTGTCCAAAAGTAGGCGGGAATTCGGCACTAGCAGGGTCATCCGAGGGTTGGATTTGGAGGGAGGTGGGGGGCGGGCAAAGGCGACGAGAATGATGGATGGATGCACCTGCGACGGGCTTGCAGTAGCTGTTACTAGAGGGATTCGTAGGGGGTTGCAGAGGGATGGATTGGCAAGGAGTGCGTGGTGTAAGCAAGGCTCGGCGCGAGGTGCAGCCCCAGGCATACACGCACGTACTCGGTACAGCACACGCAGACCAGAGAGAGTGAGGGAGCTGGAAATAACCCCGTGGGCAGGGTCGACAGCGACAGAACCACACCCGCGGCCCGCTGTACGGGTTCAGGGTCCGGTCCGTGACGCAACGGGCACTTTTCCCCCTTGGCTGCTGGAAGGCTGCCAGGCGATTGCTTTTTGCCCGGCTGCGTCCGTGGCCGAACCACGGCTTATTGTTCCCTCTCTGACACTCTCTCTGCCGCTCCGCGTGCGCCATGTTCACAGGGTTTGCCAGTTGGGATGCATCTTCAACATCAACGTACCGAGACGGTGGACCAGTGTCTTCCCAAAGGACGGGAGATGACCGTCCAGTCCAGCGAGAGCAGCAGCACAAGATGTGGACGTGTCTTGTGTTACTTGGGACCACCAGGAAGGAGAGAATCCTCGGGCAGATCTTGGTAGCGGCGAGGGAGACGGCCGAGGTCGTCGTCGTATGCGAGTGGTGGGCAGTACTGAGGACGGGGAAGCACGCTAGAACCACTGCAGGGGAGGATGAGTTGGAGGAGGGGAAAGGGCAAGAACTGCAAGAAAGGACTAGATTCAACGACGACCAGTGGCGGCCTTATATCGACGCAGAGCTTCCAAACCTTGCGTATGTCCGTCGTCGACGGCTTCGGGGTGCTGGAGTCCAAAATGACGCCGACACAAAGACAAACCTCTACAAAACTGCTGGATTTGGAAATGTACGTTGTTGCCCTGCAGAAAGGGAGCGGATGGAGAAAAGGGAGGGGCGTGTCGAGAGGGAAGCTGCGGAAGCGGGTCCCCAAAGTACTCCTAGAATACTCCGGTACCTGAGGCCAGGTACCGCCGCTACATTTTCGCTTGGGACGTCGGTACTCACAGCGCCAGAGATGGGCGCGGCGGCCACTGTCCGTCAGCAACCAAGCTACGTGGACTTCCCGGCGCGGATACCTTTGGACCCAAGGTGGAGCGCCCGAGAGGTACTCAGCCCGTCTGTCCGACCAGGCATTCTAGATCTCAAACACCCAGCAACCAAAGACCCAACGGATCCTGAATTGACCTTGGACTACAACGTGATGAAAGCAGCCATCCCGTTTAGATTCAGAAGGCGTGCACACTCGCATCATATTCCCTGCCGATGGGGATCTGATCTGACCCCATCGATAAAGAGAGAAGGATGCGATGACACACGGGGAGATGTTCCTTCGCTTGACGAGGCTGGGGTTGTTCAAGCGCGTCGTGGTATATGGTCTGACAGGGCTGAACAAAAAAAGAGCAATCTTCAGGATGCTCCATGCCTTCCTTCCGCAGCGCATGCGCCGACTGCCAATCCCCCGATGCCACACGCGGCATCGATCCCACCGTGCCCATCGCCCGACGAGACCCCATTTGCGAAGCTCAGCGCCCAAATCTAGTCCTTGCGCGCGTCCAGAGGCCCCATGATGGGGATCAGCCACCAGGATAAGCATCGCGGACGGCAGCGGATACACCAAGCGGCGACCGAGCCCCCCCCCCCCCCCAAAAAAAAAAAAAAAAAAAAAAAGGCGGCTTTGCGCCGTCCGTCCGGTGGAATAACCGGCCAATGATGAGGCGTGCCTCGCCAGATAACCTTTCGAGTAACGCAGCCTCTGCGTAGTTCCCCAAGGCAAGCGCTGGCGCGTTGTGGTAGAGACTGGCGTGCGGATCGAGGGCGTTGGCTGTTGGAACTCAATCGTTGGGGCGTTGAACCTCCAACAGCCGGGCCACCGTGCCAACACCCACGCCACCCGCGGCAAGCACTAAGTTGCTGTCCCAGGGCTAGGGGGGAGAGGATGACGGGTGTGGTAAGCGAAGCTAAAAATGGACCGTAGGAGACGGGGCGGGCCAAACGAAATGCAAAAGACAAAAGGGTTCGGCATCCCTGCTCGCCATGCTAGCATGCACTCTGACGTTGGGCCCCTTTGCTCCCCCTGGTCGGAGCTTTATCGATAGGTACAGTGTGCGGTCGTCACTGTGTATCCCTTGCTGCTTGCTACGGCTGTGCTTGTCGATGGGCCAAGGGCCCCAAAACAATGGGATCCCTGGATTTAGCTTGTCCAGATGAGGTGAGACGGATGAGAGTTGACGGATGGACAGGCCTCATGCAGTCAGAATTAGAGTACAGCTGGAAGTGAAAACAGCCGTTCGCGATCCTCTGTTGTCACGTTATCAATTGAATTAACCTACGATACAACCATCATCATTCATCATTAGCAAAGTCCAAGCCAAGGACTACAGTCGGCATTCGTCCCCATCCTATTTACGCTCCCCACTCCAGGTTTCTCGGATACATATCATCCAATTCCGTCTCATCGCCCTGACCACCCCTTCGCACGCATGGAAGCGTTTTCAGACGTTCATCTCATTCCCTCCAGCAACCCACCCACTGTCAGAAAAGTCTCGGGTAAGTAACAAACAGGATTCCAAGACACGCAATGCAATCGAAAAGGGTCCCTGCCCCTAGACAGGAAGAGAGGAATCCGAAAAAGAAATCCCAACCAATCCTCTCCCCGTTTGGAAAAGACGGTTTCCACCAAGGTAGTCCCGTCAGGCACGCAGCCAATGGTGTTGGGGCCCTTAGTGGGAAGGTGGAGGGGGCTTCCCCAATTGTTGAGCTCGTCCACGGCAAAATTGCATTCAACCAAACAACAAAGTGAACTGCCTGCCAAGCACCAGCACAACAATACTGTACTACATGTACGGATACATGGGCAAGGACTAAGGTGGGAATTGTAGAGAATGCAATAGAAGCACGGCCTGAGCCGCTGTCAGAGCTATACTGTGGGAGCCACTTTCTTACTGTTCCTGTCCGCGGGTAACGTGTGACCTGCAGATCCCCCAGCCGTCCTGGTCCGTCACCCAGCGGAACCTTCTCCCATCCTCCCCCAGCAGAAGGCTACATGTGCCGTTTGTCCTGCTGAAATCGGTATTCCCCGTTACTTCGACAAAACGGAGATACCCTGCCCGGGCTTTCTCATTGCCGTCCCGCGATACTTCATACACGTTGTATCATAATTGACAGACCGACAACTCATTCCCCGTCTTCTCGCAGATAACGGCCCGCCCTCGGCCCGCCTTCATACTGCTTACCTTACCCTACCTAGTACCAAACCGCCGCAAAGCCTCATCGGTGCATATTCCGCCCAACCTTATCCACGGCTTCTTTTTCCCTTGTCTCCATTCTTCTCCCTATCTACTCTTTCCGTAATAAAAGTCTCCAGCTCGTAATCTTGTAATCTCCGATCCACCATGCATATCCTCCCGAACCAAAACACCCCAACACTCAATACGTATCCAATCATTATCTTTTCAGCCCTTGGTCCTCCGCC
>KL660873.1:40197-57490 GCA_000732775.1 Stachybotrys chlorohalonatus IBT 40285
TTACCCAGAAACAAATAAGGCGAACTGTTGCAAGACACGGCTCTTCTCAGGTAAGCGTGTCGTTCAGCGGTACTACCACCGTGGTTCACCAAGCAATGGCCCTTGTTTCATTTTTTCTACTTCTTGGCTCTGCCTCGATGGATGTCACCCGCATTCCGCTGTGATCTGGCAACGATGGGTGCTGGTGTTTCTGGTCCTCCTCCCATGCCTCGCCTGCCCGCTCTGTAAGAATTACTGTGTACTTCAGGGAAGTGCCAGCGTGGAATAGCATTGTGCTGCCAGAGACGTGTGTATTGTGTGAGCATCCTGGAGAGCTATGTAACATATTTGTTGTTGCGGTCAATATGCATGTGATGTTATCCGCATGCTGCCCTTGTCATCCTGTCTTACCAAGATTGGATAGCCTGTTGCGATCCTACGGTATCTGGCATAATGGCGGTGCAATTGTCTGGCCTCATTGCACATGAAATTGCACAGCAATGTGCGCCATCAAGCACCTAACTTCAACGTCAAACTCGAAGCAAGTGCAGGGATCAGCAGCGCATATTCGCAGTCATTCGTACACTGCAACAAGCACATCAGCAAACACACACACAAGTGCATCCATTTCTTCATCATTGAGTGGCATCACCGCCTTCATCCCCGCTCTACCTATAGACAAAAGAAAAGTTTGGTATCGAATACTAATATAGGCTTGCAAACACTTCGGCTCCTGCTTCTGACCTGAAACCACGATTCTCCACCCAATATTAGCCGCGGCAGGCTCTTGCACCCGTGGCAAAGCCTCGTGGTATCCCGCTTTTCCTCTACCTCCATCAGGAACAGGCCCTCCGTCCCTTCATAAACCCTATGTTGCTGATGCAAAGAAGCCACCCTCTAGACAATGGATGGGCGTGTGATAACAAAAGAAAGGAACAAGTCAATATAAGTGCCAAGCAGCGTCGTAATCGTCATAACAGCCTCTGGTTCCTCCCGACGTAGCACCCAAGTCGAAGTAGATGCAACCAAGGGGTAGTATATCTGCTACTCCCCAAAGAGTGTGGGGAACCTAATACGTCTCTCCCAAATCTTCCAGTGGTCTGCCTCCGGCCACGCTTGGGGGCCGTGGGCCTGTGCTTATCCTGCGTCCCTCGCTTCGTCGTCGGCTGCTGGAGAAGGAGCTTGGGGCCGGGATGGCGCTGACACTAGCACCACCCTCCACGTCCAGCTTGGAGTAGGTTCCCCGCCGGCTTGGCGTCCGAAATTCACCCTCGTCCTCTTCCTCCAGGTCCATGTGGCTTATGCTTGCCGAGTGCCCATGCAAGGAACCACCCATAGAAGACCGCGGTCGGCCGAGTGGGGTCCGAGCCCCCGACAGAGACGTTCTGGACTGTGGCCGTGGAGGGGGTACCATATCGTTTCGTGACGATGGACGGGCATACGAAGACATGCTGGCACGGGAACTGGGTCTACTAATATCTGATTCCGGTCCTCGGTTCGGCAAGGGTCCAAAGGACAGTCGGCTGATGCCAGAAGTGCTCAGTCGAGGCACGTGGCTTGGTTTCGTGCTTGTCGAAGGAGGATTATTCGTTGGTGTCGTGTCGTCGCCGGCAACCGATGAAGAAGGTGTCGAACCAACCGTGCGCTTCCTAGAGCGGATAGTAACCGTTGAAGGCATGGCGGCCGTGGACCTTGGTGAAGCTCGGGGTGGAGTATTTGTTGGTGCTGGAAGCTTGGACCGTGCTGAGTGCACGCGGGCTTCCAGACGTTGCATCTGTGCAGTGAGGCTTCGAATGTGCGAGAGTGAGGTTGAGGTGGGAAGCTTGGGAACACGGGCATTGGTTGTAGGTCGGTTGGCTGGGGTCCGCAACGGAGCTCCTCCTCCTGCAGATAGTCGACCGCCTGGTGCGCGAGCAGTCGCCGATGCCGGCTTGGACCGCGGCTTTGGGGTCGCACTGTCGACTGGTGGCAAGCGCGAAGGCTTGCGAACAAGGGATTTCGGGGCTGGAGTACGGCTCGACGCAGGCCGGGGAACGTGGGCAGAGGCATCCGACATTGGCGGGGACGGTGGTTCGTGCAGTTGACCGGCGGTGGCCGACTTGGCTTCGGGCGGAGTGGTAACGAGTGGTGAGCTGGCAGTCGAGTCGGGTGATGCATCTGTTGTCTTGTCGAAGGTGGGCGACCCGAGAACAGACAGGTCGGTCGAGATGGCTGAAAGATGTCGTGACTCATGCTTCTTGACCTTGTCTTGCAGCACTTCAACCTCGATCTTAAGCTCGCCTAATTCCTCTCGCAGGCGCTGAGACTCGATACGGATCGTTTCTCGTTCCTTTTCGCCCATCTTGATCTCCTCTTCAAGCATGACGGCCCGCTCGATGGCCTGGTTGTACTTGGACTCCATGTCTTCAAGTGAAGAGGTCGTGTTGCGAGCCTGCCTTTCGAAGTCATCGTTTGCAACCTCACTGTCTCTTAGCCGAAGTTGAAGAGTTCTGTTCGTTTCGCGAAGGGTGGTGATTTCTTTTTCCAGGGTGTTTTGTGCCGTGCTGGCCTCGGCTTTGGACTCCTTGTATTTCCTCTACAGACGAGGGTCAGTATGCTGCAAACATCACAGGTACATGTCCAAGCGGTACACCCTCGTAGCATAACCCAACTGTGCACGTACCTTCCATTCGTCAACTTCGAAAGCAAGCGTCTCGGCCTTTTCCTGTAGATTGCGCTGTCGAGTTTCCGAACCTTCCAGTTCTTTTTCCAGCTCCTGCTCCAGCTCACGACTCGACTCTCGGAATTCGATCAGTTCGCCTTCGACCATCTCATATTGCGACTTGTACCAGTGGAGCAAGTCCTCGACACTGGCGCTCTCGCCAGGAGGGGAGGATGGTGGCTCAGCCATGCTGCCGCAGTGGGAGCGATCGTTGGCCGCGATGTATTGATTTTTGACGGTGAGCCCGAGCTATTTATGATGACTCGGCACTCTTCGCTCCTGGTTACTGATGAAGAATCTCTGTGGCGTTGTTGCGATGGTGTGGAGTTCGCGTTGGTAGCTGGCGAGAATCGACGACTATGAACGAAAAGCGAAAATAACGTCTGAGCAAGCCAGAAACCGACAACAAGCTGATTTATAAATGTTATCTATCGCAAAGTGCCTCGGTCAGTTTCGCAAACCCGTAGATTGTCCGTTCGTCGTCGCTCACCGATTATCGAGGGGCGCTTGCGATAACTTGCGAGGCGGCCCCCTCCTACCCCTGGAAGCAAGGAGCAGCTGGTCGTCAGGCAAGTCTGCGCTGGTCGTCGAAGATGCTGCGTCGGACCGACGAGGTCGCAGCCCAGAATATACTTACCTTTCCTTACCTTTGGCGCAGGAAGCAGAGGGCTTCAGGGCGGGTTGCTGCTGGGTTAGTAACTGGTTGTTTGGAGGTTGGGAAGATGTTTTGGCTCGTGACAGCGTCTCTGTTGATGCGACCGCTCGGGCGCTGCTGCCGCCGCGACAACGCCTTGCCTCTTTTGGGCTAGCGTTTCGCCATGGGCAACAGACACGACACTTGCGCCAATCCCACCTGCCGAACCCAAGGCATGAAGACATGCTTACCTAATTTGACGGCCACCCCTCCTGACTCCACACTGGCCGCATTGCATGAATCCGGCATCGCCTACCCTGAAGATTTCCTGTCAAGGCTCACCATGTCCGTGATTTCCTTTACCTTTTGGTTGGAGCGAAATGAAATGTTAGCTGTTTCGCATACTAAATGCGAGGTTGTAATGAGACATATTCATCCATTGTGAACAACCTTATACGTGACGCATACGGCATCTGATGCCCTCTGTACTACTATAAATTGAACCGAATCATTAACGTATTTTTGTCGTCAGCCGGGTACCAGACGCATGGCAAATCGTACGGCGGATTATAATGTCTTGTGTTCAATTCGCCTGTACCTTATGCGCCAAAACAGTATTCTAGTATTATACATCCAAACACTCCGCCAAACCATAAAGCCAGGCTTCTTTCTATAAATCGCTGGTTGCGCTCTCAGGTGCTATTTATCGCATTTGTGCTTCTCCATGTTCATCATGTAAGTTATGTAAATCGTTCAACACACCCACCTCTTCTAAAGCCGAGCACCTCTCGCCCTCCACGCTGCCCTACCGCTGCCGCCACCACCTCCTCTCTTAGAGCCTGCCGTGGCTGCACCAAAATTGTGCAGTCGTTCGCCGATCAAGTATGCCTCGTCACGGATCTTAGCCGTCCATCCCTGGAACACCTTGACCATGCCGATAGCGTTTCTGACGAGAACAGCTAGCAACGATGCCGCAGGATACGCGAAACGGTATATGATGGCTAACCTTGCGGCTTCAGCGGCCTCGTTGACAATAGGTTGGCCGGTGCTAAAGACGCCGTTGCCAATGAGGAAGCTGGTCATCATGGGAGGTCCGAAAATGGCAACAGCGGCAATGCCTAGACCAGGAACGATAAATGCTCGAGTGAGCACGCTGACTTGCGGGCGCAGCCATCCTCGTAGCATAACAACACGTGCTGCAGTGGCCAGCCGGCTGCCGGGAAGAAGGTAAACAATCGTCTGGTAGGCCAGGTTGAGATAGAGCAGACCCAACGTCCAGGCTTGGGTGATACGGATGGTGTGACGTCCGCTGTTCCCTCCCTCGTCACGAGCTGCTTGGATGGACGCTGCGGTTGGAGGATTTATGTGCGTGTGCAGCGGCATCAAAATATACAGCTCCATGCACACCGAGATCAACAACGGGAAGACGACCAGAAGGAAGAAGTACGCGTAGGCGAGCTTTAGACCCTGGAAACTTGCTGACTTCAAGAATCGCCACGTGTTTTGTTCGGCAGCCGCTTGTCGCGCGGTATCAACCCATCCCTTGATCTTGGCCCACAGCATTTGCCAGTGAAGGATGCAGTAGGCCACGGACCCAAGCAGGCACACGCCAATGCTGAATGCGTAAACATCGTTCGTCCGAACATCAGCTGGGATGAGCTCCTGGAAGATTTTGCGACCAAACACCAATGGAATAATGGTGAAGCCCACGCCGGTAAAGGCCGCAAACAGCCAGAGGAACATGATGAAGACAAAGATTCTTGCGCGGAAGTGCGGCGGAATATACACCATCTCGTACTGCGAAGAGGCGTATAGGTCGGTCTCAGGGTTTCCGTCTTTGCGGTGATTGCGCTCGCTGACCGGGAGGAAGACCTTGCGGCCCTTGGGGATCTTGATTCTATCCGATGCAGGCGCTCGCACAAAACGCCCATCGTGAACCAACTGACCGGAATCCACTAGGTCTCCCTTGGCGCGCCGGTAAGCTTTCATGGCCCTCCTGGAGGTGTGCTGGACCGGCTTATCGTTGCCCCCTTCCCACGTATCTCGCCATGTCTTGGGAATCACACGATTGTTGTCGTCCAGCTCCAGGAAGAATCTCCTAAATGGAAGCAGGTTTCGGTGGGGTGAGTCCTCCGCAAGCCTCAATGTGCCTTCCTCATCGATACGACGCTCTCCAAATAAGAAAAAGGTGAGTCGTAGACCTCGTGCGCACCTGCGGAACCACCAGGTGTACATGATCTGTAGTCCCCTACTGGGTTTGAAGACCTTAACTACAAATGGAAGGAGGAAGTTGTAGAAGAGTAGATCGACGGGGAACTCGAGAATCGGCTCATTCGACGAGTAGTGGATAGGCAGGACGCTCGGTATCGTGAAGGACAATCCCCAGACAACGCCTCCGAGACACACAATAACGAGTGCGCCATAGACAAAGGCAGAAAATAGTATTTTCCGCAATTGCGTAGCTAGGTTTCTTTCGAGGACGTCTCGGACAGGGTGAAACTCCGGGTCGTCGGGGTCACGTATGAAATCTTGTGGGCATTAGCAAAACGTCAAGCAATAAACGACAGCGTGGAACTTACATAGCACACCAGGTCGCATGATCTTTCGGCACATGGACACGAAAAGGGCGAAGTGGAACATGTATCCGGTACCGATAAACCAGTGCACGAAGACCGAGGTCAAGGGATAATTGTATGTGAAAAGCATGCGGGACTTGAAGGTCGCATTTTCGAAAAGAGGCAGAAGACCTGCATCAAGCAGAAGCCCGCAGTAAAGGGGAAAGACCAGCATCTCGATGCTAATGATCAAAATGACCTTCATAATACCGCTAGCCTGGTGTAGAGAGTCGATAACGCCGGCTTCCCAGTTCTGAAGAGCGTTGCCTCGCGCGAAAGGACTGCCCCGTTTAAGGTACATGGCGCCAATCACAAAAACCGTGAGATAACCGGCGAGAATGGCCCAGAATCGATCAAGGCCTGGCCAATATGCGAGCTCAGGGTCCGTGGGCGCAGTATTTTCAGGCTCCCCGAGATCGATGACCCAAGAGCTAGGGCTTAGCACAAAGGCCCAGAGGGTTGCCAGGTGAGCCAGAAGATTTTTGGAAAGGTTGCCGATGGCGGTCGAGGTCTCGATAATACCGCCTCCAAATAAGAGGGAGAAGCCATTTTGAACGGCTTGCAGGGAAGCTCTGATATTGGCCTTGACCACGAGTAGTGCCTCGTGGCTGATGGCCGAGAAGTTACGGACCTCGACTGCCGACGTTGGAAAGTCCATCAAGGCGTATGACATAACACGGGATCCAGCCCGAGTCCAGAGAACCCACGAGGCTTTCCTTGCAGCCAAGACTTGAGCTCCAATGAATCCGCCAACGAAACTAGTTACGATGTCGACGAGGTTCAACGCGCACCACGAGGTAAGGCCACCAACAAGAATCGCAGCATCCTGGACCAGCTTCGACAGTTCGAAGAGCATCCTGAGGAGTCGCATTGGGTTCGCCATGATCCAAACTGTGACACGACCCACGTTGTAGGGGATGAAAATGCATGCGAAGATGGTGACAGAGACGAGCACAGAGCAGAAGATGGCGTTTTGAAACAGGCCGGCTATGGGTCCTCGCATGCCGATGAGCTCTGCTACTCCTTCAAAATCGTCCATATCCTCAATGGCTTCGGCGTCGGCACCGGGCACAGCATCAACCTCACCGCCGACGTCGGCCTGCACTTGATCCTCAGCGGCATCATCGGCTGGAATATCAAGCCATGGGTCATCGTGCGCATCCTCGTCCTGGTGCTGGGCTTGTTCCTGGACGTCAGCCACCTGGTGCTCGTCGAGACCACCCCACATAAAGTCGGCAACTCTATCGACCAACCCTGCCGGTTCCGGGTTAAGGGCCGAGGCTTCATCCGATGCTCCAGTAGCTGGTACGTTCTCCGCATCCAAGATCTCGAGTTGCTCTGGAGCATGAACGGGATCATGCATTGACGAGTTAGAATCATTGTTGTCCACTGGGCCAACTGCGTGGTCCTGCCAGATGTCCAAGGCTCCATTGTTGGCTGACGCAACGCCAGTCGTTGCGTGTGCAGGATGTGCATCGTTTGCAAATATATCATTCTCATCATTAGGTGCCAAATTGTCCAGCGCAGCGAAAGACCAGCTGTTGTTGGCCAACGGATTGATGGCATCTGTTGGTTGGGGGCCGTCCGAAACCGCACGGGGTCGTGCCGGGTCCGGCCCCATGAATGCATGGCCTGCGGCATCCAACGGTGGCAGCCGGTCGCGTCGATCGAACGCGGTGGCGTGATCCGACGAAGAGGTGCTCGAACTAATAGGGTGGAGTTGCTCACGAGGAACCGGAACCGAGGTAGATGAGCCCTCGCCTGCATTGTCGCGAGCTTGAACATTGTCCACCATCATGGTGTCTTCGAAGCTGGGAAAGCCGGGTGCATCATCGATCGGGTTCGGATCCTCCCTCGCGCGACGAGCGAGGCCAATCCAGTAGTCGAGTCGGTCTCTGATACCCTCTCTGTCGGCAATCTGTTGCATCCTCTCTGGATCGCCATCAGCCTGACGGTAAATTCGAAGATATTCGGAAACATGGCTTGGGGCGTCGGAGCTTTCACTGGGAGCCTCGACTGCGAATGCAGAGCTCGAATCCGTAGCTTCTGCAGCCGTGAAATTGGAGTCTCGCTGACCGGGGTTGGAGGCCGAGTCCGGAACATCCTGAGTCGAGTATTGGGCCTCTGTGGTGTCGCTGGCCGCCGCGTCGATGGTCTCCCATGTAGTACTTCCTTGCTGGGCGTCATCTCCCTCATCCAGTGTTTCGGCGTCAGATTCTGCTCCAGGAAGAGCAAGGGGAGCATTTCGAGGGGCGTTTTCCGGAGCCGGCTCGGGTTCGACACGAACCGGATCTGGCTGAGGAATGTCGTCCAAGCCAGCGAAGGCCGCTCGCATGTTGATTTCGGGTTGCTGCTGGACAACATAGTCGCGCACAAGAATGACGAGAATGAAGGAGAGAATTACCAGAACAGTTATAAGCTGTCCTTCGAGCACCGAGACCAATGTGCGATGGAGAGTGGGACTCTTGGTAATGCTCCGTAGGAAGGCTACCTCGCTCAGGAAGGACGGATGAAGGCCCGAAGAGCTTTGATGCGTGGCGGACGTGTTGGAGGTATACTCGGTCTGTAGCGGAATACCCAGCGAAGCAAGCAGAAGACGGAGTAGGAAGTCGGAGATGCTGGGAGCCTTGAGACCCTCGAGCATAGCCTCGGCAGCGGCCAAAGACGTGGTGTTGGGAGCAAGTAATGGACTGGCCGGACATGTGCCGTTGGCACCCATGGCCGACGCAAAATACATGTCAGAAGTGTGGCCAGGACTGCCGCGAGATATCACGGATGTTCCTAGACCTTCGTCGCTAAACCAGAACATAAAGGCCCATACCGACCTCATAAAGTATGGTAGCCAAAATACCCAGACGCTGATGGCCACAGCGGCGCGCATCCACACGAGGAAGTTGCGGAAAAGATATTTGCCCATATGCTGAATGAAAACATGAACGGGAAGAGACTGCGGCATGTCGGGAGCGTAGAGCTTGGTGAAGCGAAAGGACGTTTTGCAAAGCTCGCAGTGCTTCTTCTGGGAGTGGGACAGCCACTCCATCAAGCAGTCCTGGTGGACGTACTTGATGCTTCCGCTGCATTTGCACGGATAGAATAGGGGCTCGGCCGAGGTGCCTTCGCCGCGACAAATGCGACAAATTGCGGGCGCTGCATCGTGAAGCTGGGCCTTTGCCGTTGTTACCGGCCGATCGTCGCCTCGAGACGTGGCGCGGGAAAGGTCCCCCAACTGGGGTTCCGCGATGGTATCATCCATCGTGAACGGTCCTGGGGGCGGCGACAAAGATGGAAAAGAAGAGCTTCCCACAGAGGGGATCTTATTGGGAAGCTGAGGCTATCGAAACCATGAGGTGGTACAGGATCGCGCTGACGGTGGCCGGGAAATAGGTTGCAGGATTCGGGGAGTTTGACTCGTTTCGCGCCAGTCGTGAATCGTTGAGCGGTTGATGCTGGAAAGCAGGGCAATGCAAAAAAACAAAAACAAGATGAACGAAAGGACTGTGTTGTCGACGGCGATCGAAGTAGGATAATGATTCAGGCGAATGCACGGGAAGTAACCAGATGGGAAAGAAAACCATGGGAGGAAAAAAGGTCCCCGCGTGTTGAGCCCCCCGAGTGGCACGCATGCCCTTGTTGGCGGTTGTTTCGTCGCCACTGTACTTATGGGGACCGGTCTCCTCCACATGTGGTGGCTTTGCAGGCCTCAAGTTCACATGACAGGACTTGGAGGACACCTTGGGGCAGACGAAGGATGTGCGTGTTGGGAAGTACCAGTGGAGTAGCCCCCCACATCCGCAGGGTTCGCGGCTTCGGTCTCACCACGTTGGAGAAGGAGACTATTTCGGTAGAGCCGCCCAGCAGCTACTACTGGCTACGACCGACGGGAATGGATGGTTTTGAAGACCGTTGGGAAGGCGTTTGAGCTCGTCGCATACTATTTAGCTACATGCTGTATCGTAGTGACAACTTTTTGAATCAACTAACCTGGAGCACCCTTTGGGGAGCAGCTCCGGATTGCCTTGAGGACTTGCTCCTGCATGTCCCCAGGTCTCAGGACCTGGATCGCCCTATTTTTTTTTTGTTGGGGATTACAGTATCGCGGGTCTACGCCCACGTCTGGGCACTTCATCCGACTTGACCGCCTACGGAACGGCCAGTAAAACACCCGAACATTGCAGGGAGGAAGCACGTGCAACTGACTCCCGAGCCTCCAGCCGTTTCAAAGTAGTTTTGCCCCTTTTGTTTTATTCTTTTTAATCGTCATTTCTTCCTTTCCGGCTAGCGATATTGTTTTGCTTCCAACGTGCAATGGGCACAACGTGGTGATCGCAACGGGCGTGTGTCCCAGGGCGATTGGGAGAGTGGAGCATTGGGACTTTCACGTGTCAGCCGGCTAACGGGGCCAAACTGGAGGTGTTTGGTGGTTGATGTCATCCGCTGAAGCCGATCGGCTGTTTTTGGCTCACTTTAGCCTGAGGATCTGCTTGGCTACCTAAATTTACCTATGCTTGGACATGCACGCCAAATGAGCTTGAGTTGTGGTCTCGAAGAAATCATAAAAGCTTGGATGCTTATACCGGTACGCACAGGACGACTGTGCCTCCGTAGTAGGCCAAGGCGGTGTCTCTGAATGCCGGTCCATCGATCTGGTGGTTCATGGTGGTTCGCAGTGGTACGTGGGTGGATGCCCGCTCTCTCTACGATGCGGCCAAGCGCAAGTGGCTGGCGAGGAAGCGTGGAATGCAGGCCATCGGTGTCTCGCGCCAACGTCGTGGCTCGGAACCTGAGGCTGCACGCTGCTGCACAGTGATGTGACGAAGCTCTGCGGAGTAAGGGATCCGTAGCGCAAGGGAGATTTCCAAGCAACAAAGCCACGGGCGAATCAAGGCCACCACCACACCTCCAGCCGTTCGATGACGTCGCAGTGGTGGTGCAGCAGGCAAGGCATCCCACAGGCGATCGCCCGATGGTGATGATCGACCCTGGCCAGTAAATGCGCACAAGATCAACTGTTTGGAGACTCTTGAAATTATTCCTCATCTTGATATTCTTTCTCCTTTACCCTCTTCTGTCAACGTACCATTATTCGTTCTGGTTCGCCGTGGATTGAGCTCAGACGACCTAACCCCCAGACCCCATCCGCTTGACACAAACGTCTACCTGGGTAAATAGCCCTGGAGCTCCCCGGTACATTCCTCGTGCCTGTAATCGCGCCGACGCGGAAGTCACTGCGGGCCCGACTCGACAGAAAACCCCCAGGGCGCGTCACAGGTTAGTGGCATCCTATCCAACCACCATCCCATCCCCCCCTGTAGCTGCACCTTCAGTGACAGCTCCTGCGAACTGGCGTCACAAAATCCTGAAAACCCTCCGCTCCGGGCTCACCGATTCCTACTTGAACCTGCTCCCTCCCAGAGCATCGTCTCTTCGTTCTAACTCGACTCCAGTGCATCCCGTGCAAGGCCTTGCCTTTTATTTTATTTTATCTGACAGTAGCTCGCCTGGCAAAGCCTCCGTCGCCGACTAGTAGATTGTGTAGCTTGCCACACCCGCATCATGGCTGTCGAGTCCAATGGCTCGCTCAAGACTGGCAGAGGCCACGTCAACGGCTATACGAACGGCCGCTCAAATGGTTACACGAATGGCAAAGCTGTAACCACACGGCGCAGCGCCAGGAAGCCCCGAGGCTTTCTGCCCTGGGCTTTTAGTATCGGTGCAAGGTTCGCACCCCCGATTGCGTGAGCCTTTGCTGAACCCTCGCTAACGCTTCCAAGGCTTTCCATCTGGGCTGCTATCCTGACCATCCTGTTCCGGTGTCCATCTTCGCTCGAGGCTTGCGACAAGAACTCTCCCTACATCTGCAAACAATATTTCAACGTCAAGAACGCCGTACTTCCCCACGTTCAACCATACTACGACCAACACGCTGCTCCCTACGTGGAGTTGGCGAAGCCTTACTACAATGTCCTCGACTCCAAAGTCATCGCTCCGTCCCGCAACTACGCAGTGCAGCACGGCTCTCCCTGGGTCGAGAAAGGCGTCCAATATGCTCAGACGGAGTGGGCAAAGAGCGCTCAGCCGCGGTTGACCCAGCTGCAGGATGCCGCCCAGGAGAAGTACGACCAGACCGTGGCGCCCTACCTCTCCCAGGCAAATAAGGCCGTGGGGCCATACTATGACATTGCCCGCACAAACGCTCTGCAGGCATATTACGAGTTTGTGGTGCCCGGGTACCAGTTTGTCCAGCCCTACGCTGTCCAGGGCTACAACCGTGCCTCTGAGTTCACCGTTTTGACCGCGCTTCCCGCTGCCTACTGGGCCTACGACAAGACGAACATTTTTCTCGAGAAGTCGGTGTGGCCGCAGCTGCGCGTTGCGTACGTGACAAACGTCGAGCCCCAGCTCGTTCGCATTGGAGAGCGCTTGGGAAGGTACAGCAACAAGGGATCAAAAACAGATGCGTCCGTGGGGTAAGCACAAAATTGTAACCAGCTGGCGAAAAAGTGCTCATGATTCGATAGGTCTACTAGCAATAAGCCTGCGGCTTCGGAAGCTGTTTCTTCCTCGTTCAGCAGGCCTACCTCCCAGGCGTCGTCTTCTACTTCAGCATCCGAGGCACCTGCCGCCTCGGAAACGCAGGCTGAGCAAGCGACTGACGAGTACCTGAATCCTGTCCAGGCACCGCCCCCGTCCGAGAACGAAAGCGAAACACGTAGAGCCGCCCGCGAAATGGTTGCCGAGGACCTTGCTAAGTGGCAAGATAAGTTCGCTGCACAAGCTGATGAGGGTGCCTCGGATATGGAAGATCGTATTGACGAGATTGCTAAACGACTGATCCGCCGCGAAGCCAAGACGACTGGCAAGAATCTTGTAGCGGCTCTGGACACAACCATCAAGGCAGAGCTGGCCGCTGTCAAGGAGAAGATCTCGTCTCTCGCAGCAAGTGGAGAGAATTCGGTCAAAGCGGAAGGTGAAATTATCGCAGCAATTCGTGCTGCGGGTGTCACCATCAAAGAGAAGGCGCAAGCTATCCGCACATGGCGAGAAGAATTTGATGCAGAGCTGCAGCATGAAGTGACCAGCGCTGCCGACGTCCACCTGGAGATCCTCGACGAGACTAGAAACCTCGCATTGCAACAGATCGGTATGCGATGGGCATGGACTGACGGTGTCACCTACAAGGATTGGGCCAAGTACCACGACCTGAAGACCACCCTCTCCCTCTGGACCGAACAGCTGAAGGCGCTCATCGTCAGCCACCCCACCCTGCTCAAGGCCCAGGAGGCGTCTGCCGAGGTGGAGGACGAGGGTATGGACCTCGCTTCCGCTGCGGCAAAGGAATTGAGCCATCTTAAGGAGGTTGCTCCCTTGAAGATCGTGACTGGCGACGCCACCGACAACTATGACCTGGCTGCACTGACACTGGCTGCCGAGAAGGTCAAGGAAGCGATCAGGGCAGCTTCCGAGGAGGCCGAACGTATGAAGAACACAGCAGTCGACAGGGTTGCTGATGCGACGTCAGTCGCTGCCGAAAATGTTGAGCAGGCCACATCGTCCGTTGCCAGCGCGGTCAAATCCGGCGCAGCTCATCTTGAGGACACTGCTTCCGGTGCAAGCGAAGCTGTTCTCGACAACAGCGCTGCCGAAGGCCAGTCTCAAGCTGCTAGTCAGAAGGCTTCGAGTGCCTTGTCTGAGGGTGACGAGCCTACGAGTGCCGCCGGTGAGGAGCTGAGCAGTACAGCTGGAAGCCAATCGCAGGCAGCCAGCCAGGCCGCGTCCAGTGTTCTGTCGGAGGGTGACGAGGCTACCAGCACCGGTGAAGAAGAGCTGAGCGGCAGTGTTGTCGCACATTCACAAGCAGCAAGCCAGAGCGCATCGAGCGTTCTTTCCGAAGGCGAAGAGGCTACTAGTGCGGCGGGCGAAGAGCTCAGCAGCACAGGCGAAAGTGTCTTGTCATCAGCATCGGAGTCGGCCAGCAGTGTTTTCAGTGATGCCTCCGAAGCCGTTTCCGAAGCGGCATCTTCGGTTACTGGAACATACAAGGAGCCGCTCGCGTCCGTGGCCTCGGAATCCCTCATTGGTTCCCAAAGTGCCATTGTCGACAATGCCACGTCGGGATATGCCGAGCGCGAGGACGAAGTGCCTGTCGAGGTCGAAGAAGATACTTTGCAAGAGCGAGACGAGACTCCTCCTTCGGAAACCGAGCACGTGAAGCCCGCCTTCCTGGGTGCTGCAGCCCAATCAGTCTCGGACCGTCAGCCCATTCTGGAGGACTATGAAGACGAAGACGCGCTAAGTAAGGCACAGCACGCTGCCGAGGATGCGTACTCCAGGGCAGTGGCGATGGCGTCTGCGCAGTACTCAAGCGCAGTCTCTGTAGTCTCGGCACAAATCTACGGCACCCCGAAACCGGTCCACGAAGAGCTTTTCGCGTCAGTTTCGTCGGCCTACGACAATGCTATGGCCGCGGCCAGCTCCAGGTTCAATGACGTCAAGGGAGCCGCGGCGACGGGCGTTTACGGCACACCCACAACTACGAGCGCACCCTCTTACAGCCTCGACTGGGAAAAGGCCGAATCTATTGCCGCGCAGAAACTTAACGAGGGACGACTTTGGGCTGAGATCCAGTACCAAAGCGCCCTGATTGCCATGGGGCTCGCCACGCCGACACCTTCATCGTCCGGAGAGAAGTATTACCAGCAAGCCAAAGTCAACTACTATGCCGGCCTAGGTCTTGCCCAGGACCGGTACACGAGCTTCATGGCAGCTGCTTCGTCGGCGTTTTCGTCAATCACAGCCACACCCACGCCAACCGACTTTATCGGTTCAGCTTCGTCATTGGCAGCAGCCGCCAGTGCTTCGGCTGCTTCAGCGGTTCAGGCAGCCGAGGAAGCTGCCGGATCCGCGTACTCGGCCGCTACTGATGTGGTTGCGTCCGCCGTGAACTCGGTCGAGGACTCTTTTGCCGCCGTGGGTGGCGCCGCGAGCGAGCAGGTGTACCTTGCCGGCAAGGCGATTGGGGAAACATGGGACAATGTCATCGGAGAGATTAGCGGGCAAATCTACGGGCAGCCCAACGAGGCCATCGGCTGGTACGACAGCCTCGTCAGTGACGCCAGCTCGCGCGCGTCTGGCGCGACGGACGCGGTGGCCGGATCTGCACACACGGCGTCGGCGGGGGCCGCGCAGCAGTACGACGCAGTGAGCGAACTGGTGTCGGAGCTGATCAGCGGCAAAGAGCCAACTTTTACGGAGAGCGTGCTGTCACGACTCAACGCGGCATATGCGACGGCCTCGGCCAACGTGGAGAATTTTATCAGCGAGGCAAGCGCGGCTGCCGCGTCCATCGGCGACAAGGTGGGCAGCGCGGCGACGCAGGCGACGGATGCCGCCAAGGCCAAGAAGGAGGAGCTTTGAGGAGCAGCTCCATTTAAGGAGCAGAAGCTCCACGACGGTAACAGGGAGTAGGGCGGATGATGGTAACGTAACGGGACGCTCTTTTCTTTGGACGATACCCAAGTTGACACGACAAATCTCTTTGTTTTCTTTTTACGGCAACGCAGCGTTTGGTACATGAAGATTGCGAATGCTATGGTATGGGACGGCAACAAACGGAACGGGACGAGCAGGTGAAGCGGGAAGATGGTTTAGCAGGGCCTGTGCGAATGTGAATGGGTGCGGCGTGTCTGTTTTTTTTATTTGTTTTTTTTATTAGTGTTTCATATGTACAAGATAGTCAATTATAACCCTAGCTTGATTCTGTCACGTTCAGCTGCAATTGGGCATCGTGTCGAATGTGTAACATGAGGTAGAGGTCAACGGATGGCGTGATTGGTGAGGGCTTCGGATTTAGGGCAGCAGGGAAACACAGTTCAAGCGGCCTAGGGATTAAGACTGCCAAGAAGGGTCATGAACGCCGTAGCGCGAACGTGGCGTTCGATGCCAATTTCGATGCCAAGCAGGATACCCGGCTGGGCGACTATCAGAGAGGGCTTGGCAGAGACCTTGTGTGAGCATGTGATTCTAGGCAACCATATAAGGGCTATCTACGAAGTATGTATGGATAGGGAAGTATAACAGGAAAGCGTGATAAGAGGAATAAGCGGAGTAAAATGAAACGAGCAACCGGTCTCGGAGGGATTTCGTTGTGAATTGCAAATGAGCGTGGGGTGAAGATTGTCTTCCTTGTCTTCCCTGATTTCCTTGCAGCACGAACCAACAGTTTGGGAGGAGAAGCACGCGGCGCGGCTCGGGGACGCCGGGTGGCGCAATCGGCAGGAGTGCGTTGGGTGCATCTGGCTACAGACTCGTGGGAAAGGGTTTATGGGTTCCCGGGCGGTGATGCAGGCCAGAGGGGGGCTGGGCTTGTGCTCGTCCGGGGGTGGAGCTGGGATCGAATCGAAGGGGAACGGGGGAGATGGTGGCTTACGGTAAGCAAGTCGGAGATATCGAACGACTCGGAGAATGCCTCGTCAAGACGTGGGCGAGGCGAGGCGAGGCAGGAGAAGAGGGAGGAGGTTGGGTCGAGGAAGAGAGGATGAGGTGCGTGTTTGTCGTTGTAAGGATTAGATGGAAGACTGGGTTTGCCTGATGCTGGCCAGACTGTAGAGGCTGCCAATAACAGGAAAGGAACATGGGAGAGGAGCCTGACCCTTGGCAGTCAGTGTGATAGCCGCAGGAGGGAAACAAAGGGCTTGCGTAGTCCATGGTGGTTCGTTCTGCTCTGAGGACAGAACTAGTGGTTATGGCGACATTGGCCGAAGTGCTGTTTACAAGTAGCCTCAAGGGATCGGCGGCTGCAGTACGCATGCATGTCCCCCTCTTTGGGGGAACGTGTTTAACATGCACAAGGGATCCTCTCTCCTGCCGGATGCCATGTGCATACCCAGCGGCATCTTACAAGATATGCTTTTCACATGACGGAGGCAGCCAACGTTGCAGCCTTCTACAGAGTACAGAGTAGCATCGATCACTTTGAAAAATAAAGAACGAACCAAGCTGCGGTTGAAGAGCATTGGGGGGGGGGAGAGAATAGCTAGGAATATTGTTTTAGTAGCCGAGGCTCCCCTGGGGCTCTGGGGAGGGAGTGGACACCAGTGACGAAGACGAAGCAGGGAACAAGGCTACTAACAAAGGACCCCTTGCCAAGGTGACATTGTCGGAGGCCGCCTTTGGCGCATCCGTGGGATGGGGGAGGGCAGGGCGGTGTGGAGAGTGATGGTGCAGAGGCAAGCAAGCTCAAGCTTCGTGCTTGGGTGGAGGTTGGGAGGGGAGGAGAGCATGTTGGTTTGCTTTGTGTGTGTGTGTGTGTCGGGTGAAGGATTGCTGTCGCGGCTACATACATCCTTCTGGCATGAAGATCGAAGA
>KL660874.1:0-63397 GCA_000732775.1 Stachybotrys chlorohalonatus IBT 40285
TGGAAGAACGATGGTAAAAGCAAGACGAGCCGGTCTACGGGGACCTGACATGAGACACGACCAAGTTTCTTGTCCATCTTCAGCTACCTGCTGCTGATTCAGCTTAGATGCAGGTCACGGCATTGCTGCACTCCCCTTCCCACTGAATGTCGATGGCCTCGACCCAGGTGGCTTTAGTAATATCGGAAATTATATCATCTGCATTCAACCTGCACGGCAGTCAAAGCATGGCATGATTCATGTCAGCAAGCCCCATTCGCCCTTTGTCCCGCTTCCGCCCGCCTGAGCCACATATTTCTTCTTCCCTCAAACGGCCGGTGTCCTGTCTGTGGCTTGAACTGCCCATTGTTCAAGTCTCCCCAGTCCGTTCGTCCGCCCGCCCGGTGCTTCCGCTGGACCTCGGCGCGTTTTCCCCGACCTTTCTAATAATAATAAGCACATGGCAGGATGGCTACTAGTTAGCTCTCATTAAGTCACAGAGAGAGTCAGTTAGCCCCTGGGCTGTGAAGCCTAGCGGCTGACCAACCAACAGACAGACCGACCAGCCGCCCATCCCTGAGTGGGAAGAAAAGGGTTACAGAAGGGACAAATGGTGTGGTGCGTGGGGACGCCCGTAAGACGACGTGGAGGAAGTACTCAAACACCAAACGGTTCCCCGTTCTTGTGCCGTCCCGCCAGCCATTCGGGGAGATACTCAATTCTACAACGTAAAAACCATCATGACCAGGGGGTACTTAAGAACCCCCAATCCTTTTCGCCACGACTCACCAGATTTAATTCTTCTCCTTCCTTTCCCTTTCGTGTGATAGATATCATTTACCTTTTTCTACTTGTAATCTCGTCAGCAATATCCCCTTTTTCCGATTTTTTATATCGGACTGAGTTCCCTCTTAAAACCCTCAGGCTGTGTACATCCTGTCCCAGCCAATCACCTTCCGGCATCACACTCCCCTTGCCTTTTTAGGGGTCTTTCGGTCGCCCATAGGGGAAAAGGAAAAGAAAACATGTCGCTTTCAGGGGCCTTTACACGCTCGTGTGCCCACGCCATCCGCGGCACGCGACCATCCACCGTCGCCGTCGCCGCCGCCGCCCGTCCCTTGGTCGGCTTCCTGCGTCACAGCCATGTGCGGCACAGCTCCCACTCGCCCATGGGCACGCCTCCCGCCAACCCTCGCAAGAAGGTTACGCTGGGCACGTTGCGGTCCCTGCACAGCAAGGGCGAGCCAATCACCATGATTACCGCTCACGATTTCCCCAGTGCCCATGTCGCAGATCATGCCGGCATGGACATGATCCTGGTCGGTGACAGTTTGGCCATGGTGGCCCTCGGCATGGAAGACACCAGCGAGGTCTTGGTCGAGGAGATGCTGCTTCACTGTCGCTCCGTTGCACGAGCCACCAAGTCAGCCTTCACCGTACGTCACTTTTCCCGTTTGGCAACACGTGTCTCTGTTCTTAACACTAACAGTATACAGGTTGGCGATCTACCCATGGGCAGCTATGAGATAGCCCCTGAGCAGGCATTGGCAACAGCCATCCGCTTTGTCAAAGAAGGCAGAATCCAAAGTGTCAAGCTTGAAGGCGGCAAGGAGATGGCCCCCACCATCCGCGCCATCACCACCGCCGGCATCCCCGTCCTCGGCCACGTCGGCTTGACACCCCAGAGACAGCATGCTCTGGGAGGCTTCCGCGTCCAGGGCAAGACTGCCAACGGTGCCATGCGGGTTCTGGAAGATGCCCTTGCCGTCCAGGAAGCAGGCTGCTATGCTGTTGTGCTCGAGGCTGTCCCCGCCGAGGTCGCTGCCCTCATCACCGAGAAGCTCTCCATCCCTACCATCGGTATCGGAGCTGGTGCTGGCTGTTCCGGGCAGGTCCTGGTCCAGGTAGACATGTCTGGAAATTTCCCGCCAGGACGCTACCTGCCCAAATTCGTCAAGAAATACGGCGATGTCTGGGGCGAGTCCATGAAGGCCATCGAGGCCTACCGCGACGAGGTCAAGACAAGGCAATACCCTGCGCGCGAGCACACGTACCCCATGCCGCAGGAGGCCTTTGAGGAGTTTGCAAAGACCGTCCAAGACGTCTAGGAAGGGTGTTTCCCGCAAGACAAGAGGGGAAATGGGGGAAATGGGAGGCTAGTTTGGACAAGGGCATTTTGAAGCGAATTGTTTTAGCGTGCATCGAGCGATAGTGGTGGCTCCCCGGCGTTGGCGGTTGCATTGTTGTTGTTGTTCAGGCGAGAGATACCAAAATAGACGAACACTTCCTCATCCAAAAGCGGGAGTAATAGAGTACGCAACCACAAGCTGATCGTGCGCATTCTTGAAGCACTTCGAGTTCCTTTGTCAGCGACAACATGCGCCCTCCGGCTGCCAAGGGGACACGACGAACCTGGTGCAAGTTGCCCACCACCTCGTCCAGCGACGGCGCAAACGCGCTGTTGACGTACAGGAACACGCTGTCCGTGTCGCTGCAGCGCAGCTTGCGCCGCAGGTACCGCACCACTTCCTCGAACTTGCGTGCCGAGCTAATCTTGCACACGTCCTGCGCGAGCCCGGGCGCCGACCCGACCGCCTTGAACTTGACCACGACCTTGTCCTGCGCGAACCCGCCCGCCCGCGCCAGCGCCGCCGTCGCGTCGTGCGGCAGCTCCGCGAGCAGCACCGACGCGCCCATGGTCAGCGGGATCTCGGGCGAGGCCGCGCCGTCCTCGGCTGACGGCGACGCGGGCGGGGACGGCGTGTCTGCGGGATTCATCGCCGGTGGGAGGTTTGGCGACGATGGGGGCTACGTCGGGGTTGGTTTCCTTGGGGAAGGGGTTCTTTGAGTGGCGGTGGATGGGGGAGGGTGAGTTGTGAGATGCGATGTAAAGTGCAGCCTGAGTTGATGGGCGAGATGTGTGGTTGTAGCTGTACTACATGGCCCCACAGTGAGAGAGCACTGTCTAGCAACTGTGCCTACCTGGAAAGTAAAGTGAAACTCCCGCTAGAGCAGAACGACTTTGTTGTTGTGCAGCTACGGTATGTATCCTTTTCCCGCTTTGTTCATCCCACACGCCATGAGCATAATCTGAAGTTTTCATTCTTCGCATGAGTTGGGATCTTCTCCTTTCTTCTAAAAATCCCTCTACCATACCCTGGGAATAACTCCTTAGTATGTACTGTGCCGTCTAGTCGTGACTGCGTAAATATCTAACAGCAACATGCTTCTACTCTAACACTTCATTCCCGCCATGTCCTTACACAACTGCTCAAACTCGTCCTTGGTTCGTGGGCCTGGGCGGGACGATTCAATGCTATCCATCACCATGTCCATCAGATCCCCTCCGATGCTCTCATACACGATGCTAACCCAGCTTCCAATCGTCTTCTTGTTCTCCGTAGGAAGCCCCCAGTGTTGGTTGTACAGGGGGTCGTGGTCCAGCCCAAAGTGGGCGGGCACGCCGAGTCGGGATCGGATCCATGTGTATAGCTGGCTGGTGCCGTCGCCGAGCTGAGTGGCGACGGCGTCGGTGGTGATGGCCACGTTGGGGTAGAATATCGATGAGGCAAGCATGTATACCTGCGCCTCAAACCGTTTCTTGAATGCTGCAAGATCCGACACGGAGCAGACGACTCCCTCGCCAGCAAGGAAATCCGTCAACGGTGCCATGGCGGCCTCCACCACGTAGGGAACGCGGTCCCTCCACGAGTTGGCGTTCCAGTGGTACCATGTGATCTCGATGGTGGGAATGAGTCGGTGCGAAAGCCTCTCAATCTGTTGTTCCTGTAGGCTGAAACCATGGAGCAGCCCGTCCGAGGTTGAGTTTTGGAGCTTGCTCTTGAGGCTTCGCATAAACATCATGTGGCTGGCCCGCAGGTCGACGGCCTGGCAGCAAACATACATGTGGCACGCGCACATGTGCGTCAAGATGTCCACAGCCTCCATCGTCCGGCGCGCCGAGATGAGCGCCAGCGAGTTGATGCCTTGGTTATGCATCTCGGCGGACATGACGTGGGATGAAACGGGGTGGGCCAGGGCCGCGAGCTCCGACATGTAGGCTGCCATGTTGACGTCGATGCCCTTCATGGTGAAGTTCTCCCTGTCGCTGGCGTTGAGGTTGGCTTCGAGGCCGTTGTTGGTGGCCGGGTTGATGATCTCGGTGACCTGGGAGAACAGCATCCGGCCAATCATTTGCAGAGCGAGACGGGTCTTGTCCATAGCCGACGTCACGACAACGGCCTGGAAGTTGCCGCCAGAGTACACCTCCGCCTTTGCCGCGCCGTCCTGCTCCGACACCTCCACGAGCGGGTTGTCGGAGGTGGAGTTGAGCTCAACCTCCAGCTGTCTCTGGGCCAAGAGGAGGTCCTCCAGATAGGGACCGATCCATTGGGGGCTGGTTCGTGTGGAGTAGCGATCTTGCCACAAGCCCTCGCCTACTCGTTTGCGTGACTCGAGACCAACGACGAATTCTGACCCGCGGAGGAACCGGCGAATGTTGCTTGCGGCTTCGATCTGGCCCGCGTGTGGGCGAACGGCATGGATGAAAGGCTGCGCCCACTCGACGTTTCCGCCCATGGACTCGGAGGCAAACGCAGTGAGCATCTGCGAAAGCAAAGCAAGGCGTTGGGAATCGTAAAGCACAAGGCTTGCCACGGAGACAGAAGGGGCAGTGCCGTTGATGAGACCGAGAGCCTCCTTTGGCCCCAGCCCGGACGGCGAAAGTCCACTCTGGGCGAGAGCCTCGTTTGAGGGGAGCACCTGGACTTGGTCGCCCGTTCCAACCTGTACGTAGACATCCGGGTTGCCCGTGACGGCTCCCGCAATGTACGACATGGGCATGAGGTCTCCGGAGGCCGAGATGGTCCCCCTCAACGGCACGAGGGGCACGATGCCGTGCTGCAGCAGCTTGACCAGGCTGTCCAGAACCTCGAGGCGGATCGCGCTGTGTCCTCGCAGGTTCTGGTTGGCCCGCACGAGCATCGCGCCTCGCACCCACTCCAACGGCATCACGTGCGACGGGTGCCGCTCCGAGTTGCTGGCGGGGGCCTTGTCCTGGCTGGTGATGATGGCGCTCTGGGTGTGCTGCAGCACGCCAATCTGCAGGCCGACCAGGTCGTCGGTCCTGGTGTCGGCGCTGCCTCCGAAGCCGGTGTTGACGCCGTACACGACCCATTCCCTCGACGTGTAAATCGCTAGGGCCTCGACGCTGAGCTGCAGTCGTCTCGCGAGGTCCTCATCAGAGCTGATCTCGGGCGTGACTCCGTGGCGGGCTGTGGCAATCAAGGCCGCGATGTCGAGGCTGTTCCCGTCCAGGACTGTCTTTGCATCGCCACTCCTGAGGTCCTGAAGGCCTCTCCAGATCCGGAGCGTGGCGGCAACATGAGGCGATGACTTCGAGCCAGTCATTGTGTCTGTTGGCGATTTCGCTACAGGGCTTCGGCTAGGGCAGTGTGAAAAGTTTCTCGTTGCCTCCAAGACCTTGCTTCCATCAAGCAGCACACACGTATGACTCGTTTCTGCCTCCCTGTGTATATTTTTTTGGTCTCACCACAGTTCGCCTCCAGTCGGAAACAGTTGAGAGCCTATTCACAGTTTGTAGGGCCCTTGCAGTGCCATGGCCCAGTCAATCACTGCCAGGGTCTCAAGGGCGGTGAGGACGCACTGGATCGACAACGGCGGGTCACTGCATTGGTTGTATCGCTCTAGCATGGCGGACGGTCGGAAAGGACTAGCAACAAACCTTTCTAGGGTCAACGTACTGTTTGGCCGCCGTCGCTTTGCCCCCAGACAAGGTTACCGCTCTACTATCATTGCACCACCCCGTCCCGTGGAATTTTCGTGGCACGCGAGTCCTATGGAAACGCCGGCAAGAGCCACGCCTCGGCCGCGACTTCAAAAGCCTACGTAAGTAGTCAATAGTGTCTGGCATTACAGTACTTCGAATACACTATGCTGAACACGCGTACCACCCTCCTAGCGAGATGCTTCAGAGCAGCATTGCACATATAGTATGGTTCGAAGATGCACTACACAAGTCATGATGTATATTTGCAGAGGTACACATGCATGCAACCACATCACATATCCAAGGTGACCAGGTCCCACCAGGTCTTCTGTCATCATGGACGCTCTCGTGTTAACCGTTGCAAGTGTACCATACAAGTTACATATGCAGGAGGTAATCAGTCCTCCACCGCTACCGTGCCTCGAGCACGGTGTAAATTGTTTCCTCTCGCGCGCTGGCCGACCATTTCCGAACCCAAGACGAAAGGAACCCCATACCAAGTCTCCTTCACCAGTCCCAATATGATTCAACAGATGCCCACCGCCCACCAAGAAGAAAAAGAAGAAGAAAAACGCCACTGCTATGTTATGAAGTCCAAGAATATGAAAGCACGCCGCTATGCACCGTCGCATGCAAGTGGTATAGGTGACGGCCAAGAGAATAAGATGGCGCTCAACTGGAAAGTGGAAAGGCCGTTGCGCCTCATGCCTAGGCTTAATAGTTGGCAAGATGATTTTGTTTCGTGCCTGGCAAGAAATCGCTTGAAGATGTACAGTGCGTCAAGAATTAGTAAAGCCTCTCCGGGGGGCGCGACAGGTAATGGGCGTGGTGATCGAGAAATTGGGGTGGAGCTGTAAAAAGGAGGTTTTTTGGCCAATGGATGGTTGCAAGGCTCCCAGAGCAAGGTGTCGTCGAAACGAGAAGGCTGTATGGCGTCACGAGAGAGAGCCGGCCTTTCACCAGCATACCTCTTCGTCCGAGCTAATGGCATTGAATTTGGGGGTACGTTTGAGTTGCATCAGTAGAAGATCGAGATCGGTCCAGTTCTCGTCGTTCTCTGCAAACTTGCGATGCTTTCGAGACAGAATATGCTGCATCGTGGTTAGCTCGGGGTACCAGTGTCACTTGTCTGCTGCACTAACCTCATCAAAGTCCCGAAACTTGTCCTGGCAGTTCTCGCAATACCCGGGCTTCAGGTCCTTCTTACTCTTCAGAGCCCGCGAAGTAGACCTTTGTTCTTTGCCCTCCGCCGTCTTCTGGCTTCCCTCATCCTGAGCTGGAACTGCCTTTGAGGTATGTCGACTCATTGTGGTTGATCGGCTAGATGCAACCTCCATTGAAACCTCATGCAGACGCCGGGAGCTTGCTTCGTGCGAGGCTGGAGGAACCTTCTGCAACACCTTCCTTTGCAGACCGTGGACTTCCTTGCTGGTGCCTGCTTTAGCACCACCGATACCCGATGTAGACGAGATCATCTGAGAGCGTATGGCGGATGTAATGTTGGAGGGCTGGATTCCGGACGCCACAGGTTCGCCCGCGAATAAGCGGCCACCTTCAGCCCGGCTGGTGAAGGCATTGTTCCCCGCTGCCTGCTTCGACATGACCGCCTTGGCCGGGTTGAACATCTCGGTTGGCGTTGCCGCCCGTACCAGGTTGTGGCCATCTTCCATCTCGGTCAAGGTGCGTTTGCCTGTTACCGGCTTGGGAGCAGCAACCTCGGGCGGCCTGAGGACTGGCACGGCATCGTCACGCTTCGCGGTCTTGGTTTTGTCCTCGCGTCCTTTCCGCGAATGCTTCTCGACGTCTGGTTCTTCCACAAACGGACACCGTCCATTGCCCACGCTTCGGAACTGGGGCCATTCTCCGTCCGCCTTGTTGGTCACCTTGGGGTATTCGCGAACCATGATGGGTTTTTGCTTCTCGTCCATATCCCATATGTAGATGTAGGGCCCCTTGAAGTACGTCAACTCCCTGTTCACTGCCCTAGGATCTCGGTCTGTCGGTCCGTTGATGCGCTCGTGCTGCAACAGTTGCCGCAGATTAGGTTCCTGCTGTTGCTTTGTCGCGTCATATTGGCTTCTGGTAGAAATCGTCTTGGAGGCATTGCTAGCCTGGGTGTCAGCTTCCAGCAGCGTATTGACAATTTTATAGAGCTTGTCCAAGCTGTAGATCTTCTTTCCCATGTCCCTGGCCTTGTACAAAACGTCGTTATTTCGCGATACCCTGTTCCGCTTTGTGGGATCGTCCAATTGCGAGCGTGCAGAGCTCCGGTCATCAAAGAAGAGCTTCCTGCGCGTGTTTAAGTTCATGTTGGAGCTTCTCTGCAAAAGTGAAGGGTTGATCGTCTGAGGCTGCTCCGCGAGCTCCTGTTCCTCTTGCTCGTGCATGTCGACATCATCAAAGCCTTGTCTCTCGGGTGGTATGGCACGTGTGGTGACGACGTGGGTGACTTCGAAGGAGAAGAACGGCTCGTGACGCTGCAACATCAGTTAGCATCAAAAAGGGGGGGGAGAATTGCTTCGGGGAGCCATACAGCGCCTAGATGAGTGACCCTCTTGATCAACTTGGCTTTGATATCGTCCGGTATGCTTTCAAAGTAGAAGACCATTTTTGGAAACTTGGCCCGGTGGTGCTTCTTCCAGACATCCTTGTCAACACCGACATCTGGGGCTGGTGCAGCGTTTAGCAAGGTCCGAGAAGGGCGTTCCTTGGTCGCAGGGCGCGCGCCTGCCCGTTGAATCGAAACCTGCGTGCGTGGGATTTTAGACGGAGACCGCACAGGACGCTGGAGGCCGCTTTCCAAAGCCTGCTTCTTCACAGGCGGTGCCTGGCCGTAAGGTTCCTCTCGCTGGATGTTGGCATAGGAGCGTTTGGGCTTGGACAAGGCCCCCAGAGCCGAAGCTCCCCGCAAAGGCGAGTTGGCAATGTTAGGATTGCTAGTCAAGGGACCACGCCGTGACGCCATGATTGCAATGGGAACGGGTTTGGGGGATATGGATATGGTGGCCATAGAATTACCCAACTACCATGCTGCAGACAGCAGGCAGAGCGTGAGGGATGGTGCCTTTGGAGGAGGGGCTGGGAGCTTGGGGTTAAGGAAGCACGCGACGCGAAGGCAGACACGTCGCAGGAGCCAAGTTGAGCGGACGATGGCTAGTGATGCTAACGAGGCATTGGGCGTGGAGCTCGAGAAGGTTGGTGAAGAAAAGGAGCCCACTTGCAGCAACGGTGCTGTGTACAATATCAAGACACAGAGGGAGGTTGGCCGTGGGAGAAATAAAAGACGTGCAAGACAACGGGTGTTGTCCTGGATGGAGACATCGCGCTTGGCACAACAGCACTATGCCTGGTTGGGTTTCGACGTCAAAAACACGCACGGACCAGCCGCCGCACCTTAGCAACCGCCACCGAGCAACCGCAGGAACCGCTACAAGCACAGCTGCCCTTGCTGCAGCGGGCTGTACAGCAACAGTCTTTAGTACCTCGGCCTCCATGTTCCAGCCGCCGCGTTTGCCATGTAGCGGGTCCAGGCGAGGTACAATGCACTTCAGCCATCTCATCTTCCGGGTGGACTCCAAATGGGATTGCTTGCTGCAGGTCGGTATTGGTCTTCATTTGCCATTATCCACATGGCAAAAAAGAACGCCGCGACTATTTGCATCCAGCGTCTCAGCAGCCCTAAAAGCGGTCGGAGATACAAGTTGGACGACAGAGGGCACATTAATACATAGGATTCAGCATCGACGTCATTGTTGGATAATGAGGTAGCTGTCTCTCTGGCTCGAAATCTTACCTCGCGCGATGAAGATTCCCCGGATGTTGTGTCGTAGAGCTGCACGATGGCAGCTCCCAATCAAGCCCCTGGGTGACGCATTATCCAGTCGATCATCACATCTCCCTGCGTCCCGTCTTGGTCAAAGCAGGAAGTGCTACAGCACTGTTTCCGCTTCGGCTCTCACGTTTGGACAGCCTGTTCACGAGACACATCCACATGTGCTCAAGCCCGGGGAATGTTAGCAAACACTTTACTAACCAGCCTTGTGTCGAGAATCAGCTGCTGACAACCGGATTCTAGTAACCCCGGGTATCACAGCTCAGGAATATGCTGATCGTCGGGCTGCACTTGCAAAATCCATGACCGATGGAAGCGTCGCCATCATTCAGGCTGCAGATCTGCAGTACAAGTCAGGCGCCGTCTTCCACCCGTATCGCCAAGACTCTAACTTTCTCTGGCTCACGGGATGGAATGAAGGTGATGCCGTGGCTGTCATCCAGAAGACTGGATCGATGCTGGGAGACTACATTTTCCATTTGTTTGTCAAGCCCAAGGATGCCAGGGAGGAGCAGTGGTCCGGCTATCGGAACGGCGTGCAGGCTGCAGAGGACGTGTTCAATGCAGACGAGGCACGATCCATAGACTCCTTCGGGGCTATGCTGCCACAGATCCTCGAGTCGTCCAGAATGGTGTATACCGACATCCACCCTCACAAGACGCCAACCAACGCTGCGCTCGCGAAGCTCTTTTCGAGCCAGGGTCCACGGCCTTCGACAACAGCGCTGCAACCAGTCATCAACAAACTCCGCGTCATCAAAAGTCCGGCCGAGGTTGCCAACATGCGGCGAGCCGGGCAGATTTCGGGACGCGCCATAACTGAAGCTATGAAGCGTGTTTGGACAAAGGAAAAGGACCTGCATGCCTTCCTAGACTACGAGTTTACCATCAATGGATGCGATGGTCCAGCATACATTCCTGTGGTGGCTGGCGGGGAACGCGCCAACTGCATCCATTACACCGTCAATAACAATACTTTCAAGGACGGAGAGTTCATCCTCGTTGATGCTGGTGGAGAGTACGGCACATACATTACCGACATAACTAGGACTTGGCCCGTGTCGGGCAAGTTCACGCCTGCACAAAGGGATCTATATGAGGCAGTGCTCAAGGTGCAGCGGACGGGCGTTGCTCTTTGTCGGCAAAGCGCCAACGTGTCCCTGGACGACATCCACCGCATCACTGCTCGGGGCCTGGTTGAGCAGCTCAAGCCCCTTGGCTTCGATGTATCCCTCAGCACTATTGACCAGCTGTTCCCTCACCATGTGGGCCATTACATTGGCCTAGATGTGCATGACTGCCCCGGCTACGGCAGGAGGGAGGCGTTGAAGAGGGGACATTGCGTGACTATCGAGCCTGGCGTGTACGTCCCGGATGACGAACGCTGGCCCAGGCACTTCAGAGGGATGGGTGTCCGCATCGAAGACAGTATCTGCGTGGATGATGAGTCTCCCTTGGTCTTGTCGACAGAGGCAGTAAAGGAGATTGCGGACATTGAGGCCTTAAGATGATGTTGCATCAATACGATGGACGAATCAACACCTTGTGTACTATAATTAATTTCTCCAGGTGGTGGCTTGTTTTGATGGGTATGGACCATTGTAGTATAGGTAGGAACTTTGGCATGGGTTGTCCTTGATCAAATAGCGTGCTGTTTCGGTTCCTTCAGCCGACATATAGTGAGAAGAGATGCAGTCCGACCATTATAATATTGACAATGAGTAATCAACACCCGAATGTGACCCCATAAATACGCCTGAGCCCTCAAACCTCCCCTGAGTAAGTGCTCTCTGCTGTTGTCGATTAGCCATCCCCCATGATTTTGGGATGAAGGGGTTGTCTCCGAAGCATTTCTTGCCATCACCACTTCAAAGGCTCATATCAACAGACTTGCGGAAACGCAAAAATGACGATGTATTCCATCATAATTCCCAGACCCGAGATGACTCCTTGAAACCCGCAACGAGTGTATACGCGCACACATGCTTACACCTGGTGGTATAGGGTAGGCAATGGCGTCGACGAAAACGGACTTGATATCACCTCTCAAGCCATGCAACAACTCACTAGCTGGACCAAGTTCCATGCAAGATGATGCTGCATAGAACTGATGCATGCATGCGAAAAGCCTGACCGAAGATAGTTCTCGAATGCATCGAAGTTACCCGATGCCTCTCTGGATCCCTGGCTAATCATCAGATAATCACAGCTTGCACTAGAACGGGGCGGGCACAGAGTGGATGCTCCCGACTGGCTCGATCATAGTCGTCAGGTGATGATGGTTCGTAGCATCTTTGCACGTCGTAGGGTTAGTCAGTTGACGCGACGGAGCTGGTAATGCCCCTATTATCGATAGTTCTAGCCTGATCGTCCGAAACCGTGTTAATGGAGCACATGTGCCACCTGATCCGCTGATTCATGCCATAGAACACGCGATACCTAAGCTATCAATTCATGCAAATAAAGGCGAAATTGCAGTCTGTGCTATATAGACGTCATATGAAAAGGATATACACTCATGACATTTGGCAACTATTGCAGAGGTCATGCAAGGCGAGGTATCAGCAAGACCCGTCGAGTACACGGTTTGCTCTTGAAGGAAAAGGACACCTGTGCAGCGCATCCACTAGTGAATAAAACCCTAACATGTCTACATTTGTCTCGGCAAGACCCTTGCATAGGGGGCGACCATGCTATCGATGTCTGAGTCTCCTTTGACTTGGAAAGGTACAGCCATTAAGATGGTAATGGACAGGGACATCCAATTATACATACAAGTGATGAGAAGTATCTCGATATCCACCGAGCAGTACCTGGGGATGATAAACATGGGTACCTATTTGTGTTCATTCTTCGCGGTACTCTTGATTCATCAGCATTCTTGGCTTTTGCAATTATGTCTAACTTCACAGTGCCCTGTTCAACGGCTTCTTGCCCACCCGCTTCTTCTTGGTATCCCGGAATCCTTATGGCTGGCGCGCCAGGATGAATGCAGCCAATCCAGGAGGAGAGTAGGCATACGATTGCCTTTTGCGAGTTGTCAGGAGGTCATGCCGGGGCGCTTACCTAAAGCGGCAGCGGCCCACTACGGCTTCTAGATGCATGGGGGTGTTCCCAGGTAAGGTAGTTAAAGTGTAGCACTGCAGGTCCCCGTCGTGACTGATCATCCACTGTGACATGCGAGTCCATTGCTGGCATCTTTCCACGTTGCCCCTTCCCGCTCTCTCCTTCTCCTGCACCTCAGACGTTGCAGCGACACTGTTTCTCCAGGTGACCACGACACGGTGCTGGTGCCTTTACTCTCTACAGTCGTTATAATCAACAAGCGCCCTTTTTATCTTTTCCTTCTTTTCGTCTTTCCTCCTGTTCGTCGCTTCCCCTTTACACCGACGATTCAACCCCTCCTTTCTAGTCTCCTATTCGCGACTCCGCAGTCACAATGAAAGGTATGCCTCCCGCCCTGCCGAGCATGTGTGTTGCTTGACCTGGAAGCAATTGACCATCGTTGCAGGACTTATTCTCGTCGGCGGCTTCGGCACCCGCCTTCGCCCTCTTGTACGTGCCCTGGCGCTCCTGTCAATGGCAGCTCCTTACCAATGGTTGCGCCAGGCCTCAAGCTAACTTGTTCCTCGCCTACGACTAGACCCTGACCCTCCCTAAGCCCCTTGTTGAGTTCGGGAACAAGCCCATGATTGTTCACCAGATCGAGGCTCTCGTCGCCGCTGGTGTCACTGACATTGTACTGGCTGTCAACTACCGACCTGAGATCATGGAAAAGTTCCTGGCCGAGGTATGCAACCACGAAAAGCTGCTGCTGTTCTTCAGTCCTCCTGGATTGACCTCGCTGACGCGCAAGCTTTAGTATGAAGAGAAGTACAACATCAAGATCGAGTTCTCCGTCGAGTCAGAGCCCCTGGACACCGCCGGACCTTTGAAACTGGCCGAAAAGATCTTGGCGAAAGACGATTCTCCTTTCTTCGTCCTGAACTCCGATGTTATCTGCGACTACCCATTCAAAGAGCTGCTCGAATTCCACCGTAGTCACGGCGACGAGGGTACCATTGTTGTTACAAAAGTCGAAGAGCCTTCCAAGTACGGTGTCGTGGTCCATAAGCCTAACCACCCATCGCGCATCGACCGATTCGTCGAGAAGCCTGTCGAGTTTGTCGGCAACCGCATTAATGCTGGCTTGTACATCTTCAACACATCTGTTCTGAAGCGCATTGAACTGCGACCTACTTCAATTGAGAAAGAAACGTTCCCCTCAATGGTGCGCGACAACCAGCTACACTCGTTCGACCTAGAGAGCTTTTGGATGGATGTTGGCCAGCCCAAGGATTTTCTAAGCGGAACTTGCCTATACCTCTCCTCGTTGACCAAGAAGGGCAGCCGAGACCTTACGCCTCCGTCGGAACCCTATGTCCACGGGGGTAACGTTCTGATTGACCCTTCTGCCAAGATTGGAAATAACTGCAGAATAGGACCCAACGTGGTCATCGGTCCTGGCGTGGTCATCGGTGACGGTGTTCGCCTTCAGCGCTGTGTGCTGCTGCGAGGCTCCAAGGTCAAGGACCACGCCTGGGTCAAATCCACCATCGTTGGCTGGAACAGCACAGTTGGCCGCTGGGCCCGTCTAGAGAACGTGACCGTTCTGGGAGACGACGTCACCATCGGCGACGAGATCTATGTCAACGGTGGAAGCGTTCTGCCGCACAAATCTATCAAGGCGAACGTCGACGTCCCGGCTATCATCATGTAGAACATGTGATGAATTTGTCGAGTCTTATTATTCTGTGGAAAATACCCAGCACAGAAACCACGAATCTCACCACTCCAAAAAAGAAGAATTAGACCTTCACAGAAAAACGAAGAGGGAGGCGCAACTACGGTTGCCTGGAAAAGAGGAGATATGCAGGTGTGAGAAACCGTTACTTAATGTTAGTTCATTGATGCCTATGGCTTTGTGCGTGATGACCGGCGTCTACGGCTTATAGCCTTTTTTAGGGAGAGGGAAGCATTGAGGTACGCAGGAGCATCGCAGGGCAAAAAGTTTCATAGCTGGAATCTCAGGGAAGCAATGCAGGCATGAATGAAGCCGGTTCGGCCGCAATCTAAAAGAGATTTCATCCACCATTGTTGACAAGTGCTTGTGCTGAATCCGTGAGCAACTTGACTGCGTCATGGAAGATAGACCACACACACACACACACACACATATATATATATATATACCAGATCCAGTAAAGTCGCTCCATTTATTTCAAGATTTGAAATGACAGTTTGATATGCGCAAGGCATTGTCATCTGACATTACCGTTTGAACATGCTGAACAAGAATTGGGACCTCAGCCTAAACGCAAAGACAGAGCTTGTGAATACACGCTCTATTCCACCATTATCAAACAGAAGACATTTCTCTCTTTATGCGGTAGCCTACATATCACTCACCCAGCCCCTGCTCATCTCCACGGCCAGCTCCCACCTCTTCCTAGACGAAGCCCTCGACTCGGCCGTGACCTTGGGCTCGAACACCTTTCTGCCAACACTGTTGACATCCTTGAGGTCCTCTAGCTCGGCCCAGACGCCGGTGGCGAGGCCGGCAGCGATGGCTGCGCCGAGGGCAGTGGTTTCGCGCATGGCGGGGCGGTCGACGCGGATGCCGCTCAGGTCGGCTTGGGTCTGCATGCAGAGGTCCGAGTTGGAGAGGCCGCCGTCGACGGCGAGGGATTCAAGGGCGTGACCCGAGTCGGTCGCCATGGCGTCTAGGATGGCAGCTGTTTGGTGGCAGGTTGCCTCGAGGGTGGCTCGAACGACATGGCCCTTTTTCGTATATTGCGTGATTCCGACTAAAAGGTCAAGGTTAGCCCTAGGTGGATTTGATCGAGGCTTGCCAACCAAAGGAGTACATACACATGGTGCCTTTGGCATCGTCAATCCAATAAGGCGCGAAAAGACCACTGAAGGCGGTGACAAAGTAAACGCCGCCATTGTCCGACACAGTCTGGGCGATCTCGTCTACCTTGTGAGGGGCATCGACAAAGTTGAAGTTGTTTATTAGGAAATTAATCCCTGAACCGGCAACGGCAATGCTTCCTTCCAGCGCATACACAGGCTTCCGACCTCCACCGAAGTCGTAGGCGACGGTTGCGAGGAGGCCGGCCTTTGAGATGACGGGTTGTGTGCCAACGTTGTAAAGAAGAAAACAGCCGGTGCCGTAGGTGTTCTTGGCCTGGCCGGGACTGAAGCCGCATTGGCCCACGAGAGCAGACGATTGGTCGCCTAAGCATCCAGCGATAGGAATGTTCCTGAGAGGTCCTTTGGTCAGAGTTCCGAAGGCGGTGGCGTGAGAGGACGGTACGATTTTCGGGAGTTGGATCTTTGAGCGATCTATGCCGAAGAATGATAGAAGCGAGTCGTCGTAATCCAGAGTCTGAAGGTTCATGAACATGGTTCGACTGGCATTGGTAGAATCTGTCACATGGATTGGACCGTCCTGGCGCCAGATTCCACCATTTAGACGAAAGATCAGCCATGAGTCGACGGTGCCGAATACGAGTCGGCCCTCGTCATAGGCAGCCTTGACGGAGTCGACGTTCTGAAGCAGCCACAGCAACTTGACACTGGACGGATAGGTGGAAAGTGGCAGGCCGCATAGGTCTAGCAATTTATCGGCTCCATCACGAGTCTTGAGCTCGCGGACGAGGGCTGTTGTCCTTGTGTCAGGCCAGGCCACAGCGTTGTAAAGGGGCTCGCCGGTGTTCTTGTCCCACAGCACAGTGGTCTCCCGCTGGTTAGTGATGCCGACGGACCGGATCTCGGATACTGTGTGGCCCTGGGCGCAGAAGTCCTCAGTAGCCTTTTCAATACACGTCTCGACACTCCGTAGCAGCTCAAGGGGATCTTGTTCGTGCCATCTACGTGGAAGAGGCGACTTGGTCAACACCGGTGGCCTAGGACGATACGGGACGGGCTCAACTCACCCAGAATGGGGGTATATGTTTTTGAACTCGATTTGGTGCTTGGCGACGGGATCGCCCAGGCCATTGAAGATGAGGAAGCGCGTGGATGTGGTGCCCTGGTCGATACTTCCGACGAACCAGTGCTGCTTCTTCTCCTCGGCTGTTTCTGTGATGCCAGAGGGAAGACGCTCCTCCTCGAGCGGCGGCATTGTATTGCTGCTCATATTGCTCATTCACTTGGGGTGGCGGGCACCCGGGAGTGTAAACGATGCTGCTTAGGTCCTCGAAGAACACCTTATGATGAGGCCTCACAACCTGCTCAAAGCGAAAAACGTTATTCTGCTGTGTTGTTCCTGCGCGCCTGACGTGTGAGATGAGGGCCGAAGAGGGTAGGAGGAGTCAAGACTAATGCTAAGGTCGCACGCAGTCATTTCACACGGGATAGTTGCTTGAGGACTGGAAGCTCAACTGCAGGAGTTGAAGAGGAACAAGGCTTGGAGGAGAGACGAGTCTTCGTGGAGAAGATGTACGGAAAATGTAGCTGGAATGGACAAGATCGGGAACAGGTAGCTCATCAAGTGGGGAAAGTCTTGGTAATTATCGCGAATGTGCGCCGACTGACCTGGCGCGAGTGGTGGACCGGCACCTCCTCCAGGTTCCTGACTAAAAGCAGCTGGAGCCATGGCATCAAACAGAATTGGTTGCCAACTGAGCATCGCTAGGTAGAGCCAATGTACACCCCCGCCATCCTTCACCCGCCCCGGGAGCACAGCTCGACCTACGTCAGGCTACATGTGCTCGACTTCTCGATGCAACATGCGGGAGGGCAGATTTTCGAAGACGCATCCCCCCCCGCCCCCCACATAAAGACCTGGCGATGCTAACTAGGCCTGGCCATTGGTGGACTATCTCCCACCTGCTCCAGGACACGCTGCGGGAAGTTGGGGGCGGACACGGCTTCGGGGGTGCTCGGTACCCAATTCCGGAGTTCGGTGGGGAAACCCCTGTAGCGAGCCTCGACTGCCCCTCCAGGACCCCTCCAATGCCCCTCCATGGCTCCTCCCCGTGGAGTCTCCAAACTCGTGGCTCTTGCCTTCAATAGGGGCCTATTCACAGGCCATACTTGCCTCGTTCAGCGTCGTCGTGTAAGTTGAAGAAGGAGCTCCTCTAACGCGGCAACACTTTAATTTCAGAATGTATATTCTACCGCCTATCTCAATGAAAAGCATGACAAAGACAACAAGCGGTCAGGGTTCTGTCCTTTTTCGCTTTCTCGTCATCTTCCTCTCGCAGTCCATGCCTCCACCCCTTGTGGCCTCCAGTTGTCCTTTGACGTTCGGCTCCACGCATATTCTTAGCAATTTGAAAGTGTTAGTCCTACACGGAGCGCGGCAATGCCTTCAACACTGGCTATTCGAAACCGCCAAGGCCGCAAGGGTTCAGGCGAGCAGCATCTCGCCGCCTCAAGGGCAAGGTTTGTACATCTTGTGTGTCGAGAGCATCTGGCATGGTTGGAGAGCTAAGCCCATTGCTCAACTGCAGCAGAATTCCAGCTACTCAGTTGGTCATGAAGCGCAGCTGTGATAGCGACGCAGTACCTTCACCTCCATCATCAAACAAACGGCACAAGGCCTCGTCGCTGCAGCCGGTTAGCAGTGAAAGCACACAAACCCAAAGCAGAGGTCGTGGGGCGACAATTCCGTGTTCTCTTGTTGATTCGGTCCTCGAAACTATCGATAACCCGGCAGCCCTTTCCCCAACTCCCATGAACAGCTTCAATGATTTCGATCAGACCCTTGACTATGACTTCGACTTCCCTGTTCCTGGTTGCGAACTGTTTGGCGAGCCAAGCCAGATGAATGGCTCATGCTTATCTGAAAGTGTTGATCCACTCCAGTCTCAGACTGGTCTTCTCCACCACCACCCCGATAAGCAAGGAAACAAAGAAGATGATTTTACCTTCGAGGACGTGGATGACACCTTGTGGGGAGTCGTTATGAGGAGTAGTGATGCCCCAGATCTTGCCAGCGCAAACGAGGAGAAGCTCGCCTCCGTTGATTTTGACATTGTCCCTTCTCCAGAAGCTGGCACCGCGATGCAGTCACCAAGTCCCACAAAAGAGCAAAAGAACCGCCAGCTCATCAGTGGCAGCAGCTCGGATGAACAAGCCGCGGGAGGTAGCAATCTGGAATCGATCCCATCTGATCCGATAAACCAGTGTTGGGAAGCGAAGCTTATTCTTGGCGTGGAAGATTTGCCCCCTCATAGAACATTTTTTGACATCAGCGAGATGCTCATGGCTAAGGAAGAGCTGTTCAGAAACCAGCCAGAGATAGTGTTCACTCTCTTCGCCAGAGTAATGCGGTCCACCAGGGAGAACCACCAACATAAGCAGTACTTTCAGTGCCAGAACCTCATGCCAAACAACTATCCTTGTATGAGTGGAACACTCCTGGGCTAGGAGTCCGGAGACTCAAAGGACTGCGTAGCACGCGAGTTCCTGAAAACGTCGAGCAACGGCATCAAGTGCTACTGTAGATGCAAGTTGAGGAAGGACGGGAGGTCCAACTTGGGCTGGTCAATGCTCATCCTCAACATTCGCCCTGCTTTCTGGAAGCATATTGTACCCGTGATGGATTATCTTGGGAGGGGTGATATTATTGATGTTCCAGGAGGCACACAGACGAAGCAGTAATACATCACCGATCGAATTGTGAAAGAGTGTGGCGATGGTCGAATGGGTTCACATGTTGCATGGACTATATAAACCATACGAGCTAGTACAATCAGACGACAAGCTTCTTTGCATTGCACAAATGAGTCAATATTGGGTGGTGAAGTACGAAACCGAAAGGTTTGAGTCTATTTCGATCTATGATCTATGACTTATGATCTAATCTATACCTTTTCTAGGCTGACCATTTTCAGTCTAAGGGTTTTCTTCAGGATCTTAGTCAACGACTTTGAGGAGGGGAGAGATCCTGCGTTGCTCTACAGCGCGCATCTCGCGCATCTCGGTTTCTGTCGGGGGTGTGGTATCACCCTCGCGGCGCACCCAGCTCTCGTTTGTCTCCTTCAGGGCCGCGTCCGGATCTTGTCCCGTGGCATCTACGAATTGGTAGGAGCGGAGTTCACAGTTGTGCCATCCAGTGGCTGTACACAAAGGCGCACCACCAAGTTAGCCAATGCACGTCCTGCAATATCACTGTAGCAGAAGGCGGGAGATATCGAAGGGGGGGTGGCAGGACTGCTTCACGTACCATAGTGTGTGGGTATGCCGTGCCAGTCATCGGTGAGGAAATGCAGGAACCCGCCGTGCGTCACCACGACGATATGGCCGTCGCCGTCCCCAGCAATCTCCCTCAGTGCGAGCCTCGCCTCGCGGCCCCGCTGCGTCAGCTTCTCCATGGTCGGCTCAAAGGGGCTGTCACGGCTCTTCTTGTCGGTCCAGGTGTCCCTGACGCGCGCGGGATCCAGCTTGTCGCCAAACTCGGCCCGGAGCTTGTCGACGTCGGAGCCGGTGTCGCTCGGCACGGTGGACACCTCCTGCAGGGAATCGATGGCGACGACGGGGTACAGCTCGTCGCGGCCGAAGGCGCGGATGCAGGTGTGCAGGGTGCGGCGCATGGGCGAGGCGACGAGGCGGACCAGCTTGTCGTGGTGGGGGAAGGCGGCGCGCAGGGCGGCGCACTGCTGCTCGCCGAGCGGGGTGAGGTCCGGGTCGTGCATGTTCTCGTTCTCCTCGGTGAGGTTGTGATAGCCCTGGGCGTGGCGGACGAGGTGAATTGTTGGAGCCATGGCTAGGGCTGATGCTGGCGATCCTAAGTGGTGGCTCGAGAGGACTGTTTCTATGAACTTTTCTTTGTTTTCAAGATGCAAAGTATGATGTAAGAATATTTAAGCTACTATATATGTTGAGGGAAGGAAATATATTTGACGTGATAAGCAAACATGAAATCAAAAACCGCGGTGGAGATAAATTGACTACATCGTATGTCGGATTATTAAGAGAAACTAGATCATTATGAAGCGGTGTCGGAACCAAGCGAATCCATGACTCAGTCGTGAAGTTTTGCTGCAACGTCACCTCCGACCAACGAGGATGATGTCCCCGAAACGTGGCTTATATAATGGTGCTAAAGCTTTTCAATTGACCAATACATAGCGGTATCTCGCCTTGCCCTCTTCCAGATCGACAATGGCCTGGTTGGCCTCTCCCATTGGTCGCACTTGCACCCACGGCTTGATCTTGTTCTTCTTGGCCAGCTCCAACATCTCCACAATCTCGGCCGGCGAGCCGACCTTGGAGCTTGTGATTTTGGTCCGGCGGTCCATCAACGAGAAGGGGTTGAAGGTGAGGCCGCCGTCGTCGGGGGCGCCGACCTGCACCAGCGTGCCGTTGTACTTCAACAGTCGCAGGTAGCTGTCTAGAGCCATCTATGAAGTCTGCGTCAGCTGCGTACGGAAGAGAATTTGATGTTTAGTGGCATTCTTACGTTGGCGCTTGATACCGTTGACACGATGATATCCAGCGTCCTGTCGTACTTGGTTTCCCAGTCCTTCTCGGTCGCGGTCGCAATGTAGGCGTCGGCACCCATCTTGAGCACCTCTTCCCGCTTGCCCTCGCTGCGGGAGATGCCGACAACCTTGTCTGCACCCAGCGCCTTGGCAAACAAGATGCCGAAATGCCCAAGGCCACCGACACCGAGGATGCCCACCGTCTTGCCTGGTCCGCAGCCATGATGCTTCAACGGCGCGTACATCGTTATGCCACCGCACAGCATGGGCGCCACATCGGCCGAGTCCAACTCGTCTGGGATCTTGATCACGAAGCGAGACGGTACGCGATGATATTTGCCGTGGCCACCCATGGACATGCCTCCGTTCCAGTGAGGCATGCCGTACGTGTCGACAAACTTGCTGCAGTACGACTCCAGCCCGGACGAGCACTCTTCACAGTGACCTGCACGGTTCTGGCACGAGTCGTTCTGGGCTCCTACGCCAACTCTATCGCCGACTTGAAGGTTGCCCACAGTTTCTGACCCGACTCGCACAACCTTGCCGACAATCTCATGACCTACGCAGACGGGGTATTTGACCCTTCCCTGCAAGATTGTCAGCCAAGCAGCATCTCCACGATCTGAGAGAGCCTCCTTACCCATCCGTTGCGGAGCGTGTGAATGTCTGTACCGCAGACGCCGCTGTGGGTGACTTGAATGTCGACGTCAGTTTCCTCCCAAGGCTTGGGGTCAAAGTCACCCCAAACCATGTTGCCTTCGGCTGCGTGCTCGTCATGGCCGAGCCAACCCTCAAATTTATAGTCGTGGGCCGCCATTGTGTGATTATCAGTGGGTTTGCCTGCGTCCTTTCGGCAATGCGCCTGTGCCTTTCTTGTCTTTCCATGGCGCGGGCATCAGTGGTTCTTAAATACCCGTTTCTGACCGCCCAGCGCGTGCCCTGGCGGAATTGCATCCGGCAAACCATGAGGATCGGTCGATGCGCACAGCGGTTGAGGCATAACAGAGTCCACCTACCATCTGCAAGGGGCCGGGAGGAGCGCATTTGCCCCCAGTGTGTCGTGTCAAAGGCCTGGAAGCCATCTCTAGAGCTTCGAAACCTTGCAGGATCAACTTGACGAGCCGCTGTGATTCGATGGTCCAGAGTATGAGCTGGAGTCTTTTCACTTTCTGATCAACAAGCGGTAAGACTCACCCGCGACCGGCCGCGATAAGGTGAGGATCGATGTCACGTAGATTGGTTCTGATGGCCTGAAAGAGGTATAAATGCGTGTATGTCCCACCCGTCTCTCGAGGGATTTGTAATCTTGCTTATCTCCGTCGTGTAACACCGATGGAGCGATGCAATACTTAGAATTCCCAGTTACTCACGATGAGGAGGTCGTCGGACTTAAACCACATGTCCAACATAACGGCGACGCAGCCTGGTGAGCTTCTCCATCTTGTTCTTGTGAGCTTAAATCCTATCGCCTTGGCAGACATGGATGTATCAGGTGATTTATATCAGCCATGACTCACTGGCCTCAGAGCAGCTTTCATGGATGAATGGTCATGGAGGGGATGAGAAGTCATGGCACCAGCCAGAAGAGCTCGCGGCAAACTTTCACCAGTCTGTTCCGAGGCGGGAAACTGCATCATCTTTTGCGATGCAACCTTGTGCGTGGTGAGATGAGGTAAGGTGGATGTTTCGATTGTTGGAAAACTTGTTTTCACTGCTTTCGTTCATCCAGGCGCCGCATCTTGTGTGAACATGCTTAGGAAGCGCCGGATTTTCCCCTGCCTTCCTTCCTCTCCGAGGCTCCTTCCATTCAAGGAATCTTAGGATGATGAGCTGCGGTGGCTCCTTCCCCTCCGGCATCAAGCATGAATACCCCACTTTGGGGAGAAAGGCGGAAGGAAGTTGGGCTGTTGGCATGCTTCAGGTACGACTTTCAACTTGGCATGGAATATCAGAGGCCGCCGAGCCGTCGCGGTTGACGCACACAATTTCGCACAGCGATCGTCACCAGTATGGCGTCCTTGCAGAATCCGACCTTGGCAACCTGCCCAACATCATCAGGTTCTGCAACCGCCGCAGGCAGACAGACCAAGCTCTGTGGAGCCGTGCATGCTATCCAGCTTCGCTACCAGCTCTCGCCAGTGACGATCAAGACACTGGAAGCTGTCAACAGCTCGCCATCCAGACGGGACATACTTTACCAGAGCTGTCAGGCCATTGAATTTAGATCCTTCCCCATCAAGCAGGCTGAGCGGACCTTCTTTCGCGAAATCAACGACCATACCGCTATTCCGTACCCCCTCGGTGAGAACATTTGTCAACCTTGGCAGAAAGCCTTTCTTTTCATCCAGATGGAGATGCAGCAACAGGGCTGGCCGAACAAATTGAACGCCAAGGCTCGCAAAGAACTGCAGCAGGAAAGTGGCAGGTTGTATAGCCTTCTCGATAGCGTGCTGAGATGCTTAATTGACTTGTTCGGTCACAAGCGCAACGGTCGAGCGGTCAACACTGCACTTGATGTGCTGAGAAGTGTCAGGGCTCGGGTTTGGGAAGGGAGTGGGAACGGAAAGGAATTACTCCAAATCCAGGGCATTGGCCCGGCCAAGATGCAGAAGTTGGTTGATGCGGACGTGAGAACCGTACACCAGCTCTCCAGAATGGAATTCTACCACATCGAGCGACTTCTGAGCCGGAACCCTCCGTTTGGCCAGGAAATGAAACGTTTAGTTGCTAATTTCCCGCTGCTGAAGCTCGACTTCGAACTCATTCGCCGACATGACTCGGTCGACATTGGCAGTATAAAACGGATCGGCGAGACCAGCGCCTCCACTGGTGTGCAGACCGACATGTGGATTGCACGCGTGGTCCTAGGCTACGGCAACGATAAGCTGCCCGAATGGAAGAAACGGACACCTTGGACAACGTTAGTCGTGGAGGGCGAAGACGGACGGCTCGTGTGGTTCTGGAGAGGCAGTGTAAAGAGACTCCGCGAGAACAAGAAGATGCTGATTGGCCTGGATGTGAAGCAAGGGGAGACTCTCAAAGTCACGTTTGCCTGCGAGGAAGTCGTCGGGACCATGATCCGGCAATCGGCCCAGGTGGGATGAGCGGCAGCCGAGTGGAAATGCGCTGCACGTTGGGCGCCCCTCGCTTACCTTGGTCTTTTTGTTACGATACGTTCGCTTAAGCCATGGCTTGCTTGGCCGACATGTGGCTGCGTATGGTGACATGCCGCGCAGCTGATTCGATGTGGCTTCTGCCGTTTTGACAGCCTCTTATGTGTCTAGATCAGACCAGCAACTGAAACTATGAAGCAAGGTCTTCGTGTATGTCTTGATCCTACATGGTGTTTGTCACTAGTTCCTGTGAGCCTTCTCCTGCTAAGACCAACCTCAGCGCCTGAAGAGGGGTAACAGCCAGCTTACATCGAAATGCAAGGAGCCCCTTTGATGGTCGGCCGCCGTCTTCCAGTGCGTACTGTAGTTCCAGGCCCTTACCATCAAGATGGCTGGCAATGATGCACCTCGGACGTATCCCTCGCGTCTCTTCTGGTCGGAGCCTCGCAGAGAATCCCTGACTCATAACGGTTAAGGCTCGATTTCCACAGGCGAAACACGAGCAATACGGTTTGCTGTTGAGCATGGCTTCCAAGGCGTAGGGGATCGACGGACTGGGGTACGAGTGGGGACGCACCATCATGTTGTTCAGCCCTGCCAGCAAACACTTTCATGCAGCCTCCACGAAGCCAGGTCCTTCAAACGAGATTCGGACGGTGTCTTGGGATGAACCAAGGGTCTCTCCTTGCAGAGTTCAGCCCAAAGCAAATGCTGGGCAGAAGTCGAATTAACAGAATGTGGTGTCTCTGATGTATCAACCAAAGCCGCGGCATCTCGTGACATTGGCTGTGTGAAGCCTCACACATTTTGGATTGCTCATCATCTCATGTCTCCACCCAGACACCCTGTGGCTGAGCGACCTATTTCCCCTCCCAGCAAGATGATAGAGATTGCACGAATCAGCCATCGCGGCATCCCTGCAAGGCTCCAGAATGTGGGATAATTTCTTGTTATTCTGACTAAAAAGAGCCTCATGATCAGGCTGTCCCACAACCATGAGCTGGCGGTCTGAAGGTTGCACAAATACAAGCTCCGACAACTAGCACTTATTAGCCAGAGCTGCCTGGGGAGTTTCCTATTTTTGGCAGGCCGATGCAGTGGCCCAGCACCTTCTGGGCTCTCGTCATGACATGCCGGCAGCGTTCATAAATGAGCTGAAAGTCTTAGCGCGGCACTTGACCCTCAAGGCTTCCTTCGCGGAGACACTTCCCCTTGTCAAATCCCGACCTCGAACAAGCTCATTGGCGGCGCTATGCAGTCCAGGGCCCTATGTTGGGCTGATTCTACCGTGATCCGCGGGGCCGTCGTGAAGGATTGGAGCCCGGTGCGCACCAAGGTGATGGGTCGTGCACATCTATGCCTCGTTCTGCCTGCGCGAGGGCCGCGGCATGTTGATCCAGCCTAATTGAGCTATGCAGCCCGAGATTGAGCCCCCTTGGGGCTCGAACTTGTCTTGACCGACTTCAGTGAAGAAGCATATAAGACGGCCAGGGCCAGCACGCGCGATCGTTCACTCTGTCGTCAGGAGGTTCCCAGCTATCCCCTGCCTGCCCCTCTCTGCTCGCCTTCTTGTGACTGATCATCTATTCCTTCAAGATGCGGTGCTCTCTAGTTCTCCTTACCGCTGCCAGCGTCTTGGCCAGCACCCAGCCAAGGCGCCCTGCTCACGCCTTCAAGGGCGCTATATCTTTTCCCGGAGCGCCTGGTTTCTCACTCGCTACAACAGTGGAGTGTGATGTTGGCCAGGAGTCATGCGGCAGCGGCTGCATCCCAATTCTCGGCAGCTGCTGCGACCAGAGCTTGGGCACCTGGTGCGACATCACCGACTACTGCGACCAGGGCGGCTGCTGCGAACTCGGCTCCATCTGCACCGGCAGCCCCTCGGGTTGCGACGACGGCTACGAGTCGTGCGGCGACAGGTGTATGCCTGAGGGCGCTGTTTGCTGCAACGACGGCGAGGGTTACTGCGACGCTGGCACAACGTGTACTGCCACCGGTTGTCAATCAGGCGATTCAGGCAGTGGCAGTGACGACGATGACGATTCCAGCTCGGGCGGTAGCGGCGGAGGTGACACCGGCAGCTGCCTGACCTCCCAGGAGGAATGTGCCGGTGGCTGCATGCCTCTGGGCTCTGTTTGCTGCGGCATCTCCGGCTATTGTCCTGCAACTTATACCTGCGGCTCTGGCGACGATTGTATCGCCTCAGGCACGTCAGGCAACGACGACGACGACGACGACGATTCCAGCTCAGGTGGCGGCGGTAGTTCTGGCAGCTGTCTCTCGTTCCAGGAGGAATGTGGCGGTGGCTGCATGCCTCTTGGCTCTGTTTGCTGTGGTGTCTCCGGCTATTGTCCCGCGACCTACACCTGCGGCTCTGGCGACGATTGTATCGCCTCGAGCACGTCAGACGGCGGCGGTAGTGGCAGTGGCGACGACGATGACGACGAAGACACTGCTCCACAACCTACGTATACACTGGCACCCGTCACGACATCGTCAGCCTCTAGCGATGACGACGATGTGTTGACCGACCTTCCCACCCTTACCGTTCCATCCTTCACCCTTCCATCCCTCACCTTGCCATCTGCCACAACCTCCTCGGGCCCCGTGTCTGGCGATGGGTCCGAAGACTCAGGCTCCAGCGAAGAAGGCGGCGATGGCGCCTCTGGTGCTGGCATGGTCCTGCCAAGTCTGTTGGTGGGCTTGATCGCACTGGTGCCCGTGTTCCTATAAGGGTTGAGGCGCCGCAACGGCGTACACATGGTGTTTATTGTTGGGGATCGGGGACGTAGGGACATGGAAAGGTTGGCGTGGTAAACGTCGGAGTTTAGGAATTGGTGCAAGAGGAATGATCAGAAATTGATATCTTTTTTTTTTTTTGGCCCCTTCTTTGTTAGTACACGTGTGAATAATCGATAGCAAGATACCTGAGGCTCGCGGAGAGCAGTCACCCTTAAGAGCAATCTTCGCTAGACTTTTATGTGACGATGGGGCTTTAATGGACCGGAAGGACTCGGTACTGTTCAAATTAATACCATACTGCACATGATATCGGAACCGGGCTGCGTGGAAATACCATTGAAATCGCAATGCAGCAACGCCGCCTGTTATGCCTCTAATGATATAGTAGCAGAAGAAAAAGAGCCAGAAAAAGAAACCCTTCGACGGCAAAGTGTCACGGCTCTTGAGTACATATATACTTGTAATAGTCCGCTTGCTACATTACCTCTTTCGGATTTGTTTCTTTTTCTCCCATGTCCAACCCTGTTGCGAGTGAGCGGGATGCAGGTTCCCCCCAACCGGGGGGTTTTGCCATTGTTGTACATAGTCGACCTCCCGCAGAACGCCGACCAAGAGTGAGTGATGTTGTGAAAAGAACTATGGAAAGTGGGAATGATGGATGGATGAGGACACGAAGTGGATTCATTAGCTCTTGTTGATGTTTTGATCGAAACCCTCGAGGACCATGCTCTTAATGTCGTCTTCTGAGCTTGCGTCGTTTGTCTTGGCTGCAGAGCTTGAATCCCCCTTGGTCTCGGCGCTGTTGTCGGATGGAGAGTCGAGGGCCTTCTTGGCGAGATTTTGTGCCTGCGCAGAGCCGACCTTGCCGTAGACGCTCATGGCCGAGGCAATCATACCTCCAATATCGCCAAAGTTGCCCGGCACCACGACGGCGGTGCCCTCCTTGGCCAGGTTGCCAAACGCATCGACATACTTCTCGGCAATCGTCAAGCTGACGGCCCCACGAGCGCCGTCCTCGCCCTCGAGGATGCTCTTCGCGACAAGGTTGATGCCCTCGGCGGTAGCACGAGCCTTAAGCCGGATCGCTTCGGCCTCACCGTCCGCCGAGTTGATGTGCTCGGCACGCAGGGCCTCCGAGGCGAGGATCTGGCTCTGTTTCCGGCCCTCGGCGATGTTGATGGCGCTCTGTCGCTGGCCCTCGGACTCGAGGATCTCGGCGCGCTTGGAGCGCTCGGCGGTGACCTGGCGGTGCATGGCGTCGACGACGGCGTTGGGCGCGTGGATGTCGCGGATCTCATAGCGCAGACAGGTGACGCCCCACGCCTGCGCGGCGTCGTTGATGGCCGCCGTGATGTTGGTGTTGAGCGAGGCGCGCTCTTTCAGGACGTGGTCGAGCGTCAGCTGGCCGATTTCGGAGCGCATCGTCGTCTGGGCCAACTGGGATATGGCGTACTCGGCATCCTCGACTCCGTAACTACATCACATCTCCTCGTGAGCTCTTTGAGCCCAGAATGCAGGACTTCACGAAGAGAACCCACCTCGCCTTGTAGGCATCAAAGACGCGGGTGTACAGAACACCATCGAGGTCCAGAGTCACATTGTCGGCCGTGATGGCCTTCTGGCTCGGAATCTCCATGGCCACCTCCTTCAAGCTCTTGACGTAGGAGATGCGGTCGAGGAAGGGTATCAAGATGGCCAAGCCGGGCTCAAGGATGCGGTTGAACTTGCCCATGCGCTCCACCACCCACGCCGTCTGCTGCGGCACGAAGCGAACGACCGTGTTGGCCGGCAGGGGAGATCGCTGGAAGTAGGTCGGCAGAACGGAGCCGGAGCCGGAGCTGCGCTGGAGGGCGTACGGCGTCGAGCTGAAGAGGCGCACGTGCGAGGGGAGCTGCCGCAGGGGCGCGCCCAAGGCGGCCCTTGTCAACGAGGCGGCCATGCTGCTTGGGAAGCGTGAGGAGAGCCAATTGGGGGTGAGGAGTAGTTGTGGTTGATGCGCGCCTCCCTCAACGATTGTTCCCCCCGGGTAGTTGGGAAAAGCGAGTAGGATGACGATGAGGTGAGAAAAGCGACAGCAAGAGCTTCTGTCAGCGGTTCCAGTGAACTCTGGGAATAGCCGATGTTTACCCAGCTCTGTGCGTTAGTATCAAATGCCTTGATTGTCCCCGATAAGGCCTGGCCTTTTTGGAAGGGGGGGGGGGCGGCTTTGGTGAGGCTTTGAATCATTATGCCCCGCGCTACGGGTGCACCGTCCAACCCACCGTGGCTTCCCAGGCCCAGTCATTGTGCAGAAACGCACGAGCATCATCCACGAACACCTTCGCAGCTACACGGCCGCTCTTTTCTACTCCGACCCCGAGAACGTAACCTCCACCGCTTCAGGGTGTTGTGACTCGCTCCCTTGTCAATACCGGCTTCAGAACCCCCGTCCCCACGTCAACGTCGAATTCGGCACCCCACGATATCCAGAGCATCAGGCTGCCCACCATGTCGGCCAAGGTTCCCCGCAACTTCCGCCTGCTGGAGGAGCTCGAGAAGGGCGAGAAGGGCCTTGGCGCAGAGGCCTGCAGCTATGGTCTTGAGGATGGCGAGGATCTTCTCATGACGAACTGGAACGGTACCATTCTCGGACCGCCTCATGTAAGGACCATAATCACAAGATCCGTCCCAATTCAGCCTCCCGTCCTTCTGTACAACGGCCTATTGCACTATCTCGATAAAAGAGATTGTACTGGGCAAAAAAAGGGGTGTTGAGGAGTCGAGAGATCTTACAGTCAAAGCTGACCAAGGCTGGACGTCCAGTCCGTCCACGAGAACCGCATCTACAGCGTCAAGATGCACTGCGGCGAAAACTACCCCGATGAGCCCCCCACGATTCAGTTTGTCAGCCAGGTCAACCTGCCCTGCGTCAACCCCCGGAACGGCGTCGTCGACCCCAAGCAGCTGCCCTGCCTCGCCCAGTGGAAGCGCGAGAATACCATGGAGACGGTCCTTATCGAACTGCGCAGGTACGTAAAGCTCTATCCTGGGTCTCGCCAAGCCCTCTTTGGGGGAGACTGGGGCCCTGACATTGTTGTTAGGTACATGGCTGCGCCGGCCAACAAGAAGATTCCCCAGCCGCCGGAGGGCTCGACCTACTCATGAGCATCAAATGCAGCTTTTGTAGCCATAGATCGCCAAGAGAAATAATACACGGTGATATGTGAAATAAAATTCAAGTCATGACGAGAGGTTGTGTCATTTCCCATTTGCCTTTACCATAAGCCTCAAAAGATGTTCTCGAGGTGGTTGTCAACCCCTCTAGTCATGTTTGCATGACAACCATTCCTACTGTGCTATCATACCACCATATCACAAAGCCAGTAGAAATAGTTCCAAACATATTTTCAGCATGCTCCAAATTCCACCTCCGTCATCATTAATTAATATAGCTATATGTATCCGTTATGTATCATCAAGCAGGCCATGCGTTCATGTCCGTCGAGACCCCTTTCTCCAATTACTCCAAGGTATGCCATACCTACAAAGAGCCGCTCCTGGTCATGACATGTGAGATTAGCGGCCGGTTTCATCATAGATGCCCAGACACTTCTATCATCCTCGGCTTGATGCTAGCTCAGAGGCAAAAACAAAGGAGAGTGAATGCAAGTTTTCAGAGGTATCAAAAAAAAAAAAAAAAAAAAAAAGGTTTCGCAAGAAGCAATTGCTGTTCTTACTAAACTCCGCGAGGGAGAGAAACAAGGAAAATATGCAAGCAGGCTCGCTTGTTTGCTGACAGTTATGAATGTCTAGGAGTGTTATTATGCCGGGCGTCGTTCACTTCTTCTCCTGCCACCAATCCGGTGCGGCACCCAACCGCGCCGGTCCCACGGCACTTAAGCGAGCCATCTTCTTGTGGAGTTCGGTCATCGTTGGTGGTGAAGGGAAAGCTCCAGGCGAGATTGGAGAAATGGGGCTGTCAGGACGAGGAACACCAGGCTCCTCGAAATCATCGTCGTACTCCGACACTAAAGACATGGATTTGCGGGAGGGCCGCAGGAGATTATCGAATGAGCCTTGGCCAAGTCCAGTGCTGATACGACGCAAGCTCAAGGGGTTGCCTGTGGCGGGTAGGCTAGACGACATCACAGACAGCCGCTCCAGGCCCGGTCTTTCCTGGCTAGAATAGTCAAGAGCACTAGCAATCTGGATAGTCGGTACCATTGTGCACCCAGCAAGACCGGCATACTCAGAGATCTCACTGCATGGAGAAGACTGCTCGGTATCAGCTGTGTCGATGTCATCAAGCACTGCTTGCCATGAGGAAGGACGTGTGGGTAAAGGTGAATGAATGTCGTTGGTGTGGATTGACTCGACAGCGTCATTTGGCCTAGCCGGCATTGCATTGGGCTTCGCTCTGTTCGTTTGGCGAGCTGGCAGAGCAGTCATACCAACAGATTCCACGGAACTGGACAAGGATAGGCTAGAGAAGGATGGAGGAAGAGGAAAGTCAAAGTCGGATGCCTCCATCTTTTCAGTAATGGTGACTTGCGAACCATTCGAGTTGTGCTTTTGCAAAGAATCCCACCCGTCCACTAGGCCTGGTTCGGGCTTGGGTGCACGCATCGTCTGGCGTTTCTGTCGCAGCGCAGCGAGGAGCATCTCCTCTTGTTGAGTGACTGCCATGAAGCGATTATGACCTCCAGAACCATCAATTGACGAATGAGCAGAGCGGATGTAAAAGTCTACCGAAGAGGGGCTTAAAGGTGGTGTTGGCTGGTCCGGCGTAGCATCTCCTTCGTGGTGCATAGACAATAGTGCATCGTTGATGGTTTGGTTTACCCCAGACTCCAACTTAGGAGGTGGTATTGTCTTCAGCGGTCGCTGGGCAGGTGATGCGGCGATCGCGGGAGCGTCCCGTACGCTGGGATCGAATTGATTGTGTCCTGTCGCAGCCGAGCGTGGGGGTGAGCTCGAGTGCGAGGAGGCTGCAGACGGTGAGGACTGCAATGGAAGGTCCGAGGTAGACGTCAGTGTTGTGCCAGACTCATAGTATCCCACATAGCTGCTTCGTCCACTCGGTATTGTGAGGTATGTGCTGGAAACAGCAAAGCTCGTCCGCTTGGTCGATCTGCTCTGTCGCCTGTCCGGAAACCCAGAAGCTGCAGATGTGGCGTGACCGCCGGCTTCCGACGATGCGAAGCTTTCCGCCATTCCTGAGCCCCGCCTCTTGGAGAAGGACTTGGGGCTCTTGGTCGCGGGCTCCAGGTACTCGTCGTCCTCGGAATCGGAGGAGAGGAGGAGAACGCTCGTTTCTTGGAGATCCGAGTCTGGGAAACTCCGAGTTGCGAGGGATGCTTTGGACGTTCGGGTATGTCCACTGGAGATGCTAGCTGCACAGTCGGACAACGGAGAAGAATCTAAGCCGGGGCCCTGGGGTGGTGCCGGCGGTTCTAGATGTTGTGAAATGGCAGGAGCCGGTGGTCCTTTATACGCGACCGGTTGGAGAAGGACTTGGTCGGAGCTGTGTGACATCTCGTCCACCACCAAAGGCTCGACATTCGAAACATCATCCTCTTCGAGGGTCTCGTCCAAGACCTGCCGAAACGACATCTTCTCATAATGTTCGTAAAGTCCTGGCAGTTCGCCGAGGCGATTACCGGATCGCCGAGCGCCCTGGTTCAGCTTCATGCTCTCAGCAGAGGGCGACAATGGAGAGTCCCGAGAAGGCCGTTTGCGAAGCCGGGCACCAATCCTGGCCGAGCCGGGGGATACTGATGACAGAACGGAAGGAGAGGTTGCTGATCTGCTGCTGTCTGAATGGGACGTCGTGGGCTTCATCATGCCTCGGGATGCGGACATGAGACCGGAAAAGTCCAGCCGAGCCGGCTTCTTCGCCCTGGCCAAGTTGTGGTTGTTGTCCATGTCGAGCATCCTGTGCAGCTTGGGAGGCAGGCCCTTGGCCATGGCGGAGGAAGAGGTCTGCTGGGAAATGGAAAGCGGCATCTTGGACTTGTCGTAGAAGGACTTGATGGTGGACGAGGATTGCTTGTTCCTCAAGACGGTGGAGGATCCGGCATCGTCAAGCCCATCATCAACATAGTCGAACCTGAAATTCGGCGGAAGAATGCCCGACTCGTCGGCCCACGGCTCAGCAACCACCTTGGCCTTGCCCATGGCCCCTGATGAGCCCCATTGCGAGTCGTCGTAGCTTGTTGGTAGACTGCTGCCCGCGAAGTCGTTGCTGATGTCGGTAGAACTGCCTCGACTCCGCGGAATGTCAATGTTGAGTGGTGATGCGCCCAGTATCTTGTGGGCTTTTGTCATGGGCTCCGTCACCTGAACCTCGGGTGCCCGTTTCTTGCGCCCAGGGACCGAGAAGGTGAATTTAGCCATAATGCTAGGTCCGGGTGTAGAGAGCCAACGCTTTTGTCTAGTCTCTACCTCATTTGGATGCAAATACCGTAGGGTGGGGGTGAAGGGCAAGGGCAAGGGCAAAACGTGAGTGACGTGTAGGATATCCCGAGTCGTCCCTGCGAACCTGTCATGAGATGCTGTATATTGCGGTCAAGGTAGGCGGAGGGTCGGCGGTTTTGGCTGTATCCCCCAGTGCAGGTCGATGTCCCCCTTGGTAAGGTAGTGAGCGTCTAGTCCGCCAGAACCGACGGCCTAGAAGCGCACCATGCCCGAGACCTGTATTCGAAATGCTTTGGTGCTGGAGCCTGTGATCCTGTGGGGAAGAGAGTTGGAAGAAGGAAAAAGGAATGAAAGGACGAGTGCCAGTAAGTCGTCAGGCAGAACGGCCAAGGTGGGCAAGGGGACGGAATGAGGATGCGAGCATTCGATGGGCGAACCAGCTAGCGCCCGCCTAGTCTTATTAGCACAATCGTACTACTGCCAGTGGCCGATACGGTGGGCATGTACACCTTGCAGGCCTGCACCATGCAACCTGCCAGCCTGTCATGCCTTGCCCGGCCCTAGCTTGGGGACGCTGGGCTCCTTGCTTGACGGACAGCACCCATGGGCGGGGGACAGGCAGGAGATTGCATTGGATCGTTGGGACGTGGTGCAGGCTTGTTGTCCCGTCCGAGCTCCTCAATGCTCTCTCGTACGAATCAGTCCAAAGGGCAGAGTTGCCGTTGGCTGAGGTGTGGATGGAGCTGGACGCCACGAGCGGAGGGTGGTCAAGTCTAAGGTAGGGAGCCAACTTGGTCCTTTAAGCTACAGATCACCATCCCATCGGACGGATGAGCATGTGGTGAGAAGCCTGAAAACGGCATGGCTGATCTGCGTCCCCCGTGTACCAAGTACAGTGCCTCGCCGAGCTTCTGGAGCCTGCTAGCACGTCCAGTAGACTCTAGCATGCCTGCCTCGAACGAGCAAAGATGCCTCCACCCTGTTCGCCTGCGGTCGATTCAACAGATTGAATGATCCATCTGACCAGCCTCGCTACGGTCAGCCGAACCTTGATCCATCCCCCACCACTGGCTTGACTTGCAGATGGCAGTCGGTGGATCATTTCATGCCTGGATGGCCAGGGGGGCCTTCGCTGCTAGCATGGACATGACTTGTTATGCCTGTCAAGTACCCGGAGTTACTAGTAGGGGGGTGGGGGGGAAGGACGGAAAACGGACCACCGAAACGGTTGCCAACATGCTCATGATTCGGCAATGATTTGCATAATCAATGAGTTGTCCTTCCGTCATCTTGCTCTTTTTCCATTGTCATAGGGAAACACCGTATCAAGCCACCCTGAACCCAGCGCTCAAAGATGCATGAGGCTGAGAGGGGAAGATGAATGGGATGACAAAGGGTGGTACCGGATGATTGGCCCCAAGCATCCAAGGAGCCAGACGGACCATGAAACGGGCAGTTTGCCGTGCGTAAGGTCCGGTATTGGTAGGACCAATCCGAGGCACGACTCAGCAATGGACCGGAGCCGTTGGTACCTCGATGCAACCGTATTGGATGCAGAGTTTGTTCCTTCGTACCACCCATCCTTCTTCTCTTGCAAAACGTGGCTTACCCGTGCCCACACCGCCAAGAAGGATTGGCAAATACCTCACCTCGCCGCGCCGTGAGCAACCGAATCCCTCGGCCGGCAATCCTTCGGATACTAGTAGTAGTACACTTCACCATCACTCAAAGACTTTGCCTTGGAAAATGCCGGCCTACCCTGCGATGGCACACAGCACGCCGAACAAATAGGCGCATCTCATGTTTAACCTTGTTGCTCTCTACCTACTAGCCTGGCGCGGGAGCCCACTCTGGGTTTTGGATGATCTACGGCTACGGTTCTTTGGACGCCGGTGAAGGTAGCATCGCCCCGTGCCCGTGGTGGCAATCCTGCAGGTACGGTTCGTCTGGTCCCGTTCTCGGCCGGCGGGGAAACTCTGTTCTCGTCCTCTTCGGTTGAGGCGGGCCTTGTGGCATCAGCTGATGGTCTGGATGGAGTAGACAAGGCGGTGAAAGGCTGAGATGGTCTGTCACGAAGCATTAAGATGCGATACTGCACGTCAGCGTCTGCGTTCCTGAGGTACCTGACAATGCCTTTTGTTGGTTGATGGGCTAGGGATGACGTGACGTGATCAACTTCAGCCGTTGGGCGATCTCCGTCCCTAGTTTCATGGAACCACCTTAAAGCTGCGGCCCCTTTTCTTGATGTGGTACTGTACTGTAGCTCGTCGACAGGCCGTGCCCCAAGGCAAATTTGAACCTCCATCATCTATCTGGTCGCGGCGATTCAACATCCCCGCGTGAGGCGCCCCCCTTGTGCCACCACATTGTCCTCCACGAACTGGTTCGAGCAATGAACCACCCTAGTCGGCCGGGGCCCCCCTCCTACGACCGACCTGACCGCCTATTCCCAATAGGGGGAAAGCCTACACGCTATATATATCCAAATGGATCGACAAGCCGCACCCGCTCTGGGGCAGCAGTCATCATCATTCATGCAATCAACGGTGAAAGTGGACGCGGTGCCACTAGCTGTCAGTAGCCTCAATCCACGGAAAGTGCACTTTAGGTGGTTCGCGACCCCCTACGGCTGAGCCACCGCTTTCGTGGCACGAGCGGCATTGTTAGAGGGAATGGAAATCATCAACCCCATTTTTTTTGTCCTTCGCTGAGATGACCTCGCGCCTTGACGGCGCTCTGTTCGTTGACCAGCCAGGTTCAGCTCGCTCAGCTCCAGCCCTATTTTTCCCTCGTGTCTGATTGCAAGTGCCAATAGTCGGGCGGCATGAATCAGACAAGCAAAATTACAGTTAGATTGCCAGTCCCCCTCCCCACCACATGCTTGTCGTATCACAAGATGCCTCGGCGCCCCCTATAAAGGACACCTCTCTCTGCACGCAGCGGGCTGCTGCCGAGCTTCGAGACGAGCTCGGTCCTCGGCAGATGAGATGGCATGTGGACGGCCACACGGGGGGGCTTGTCCAACGTTCGATGGTTCCGTTTCCGTTACCCCTAAATTCAGTCGTCGGCTGCCCGTGGCTACCCTAGATGCACTAGCTCTCTACACTACTTGCTCCACGCCCGTGATGGAGAAGAATGTACATCTCATTGCGGTGTGATTGAACTCTCGACGGCGCCTTGTTAGTCTCAAGGTCCATGTCGGCGTGCCGCGGCTGCGAAAGGGGTCGACCGGTGTGACGGATTAGTGTGATGCTATGTGGGATCATGGCAGGCTAATAGTCAACGTCACGGCGACTCGGCCGTTCTAATGAAGAGACGGACGCACAGAACAGCAGCGGTCTCATTCTAACCCCCTTATCCAAAACGACGGCAGACGAGACCCGTGGTGTAGCTTCATTCCAGACCAGTCCCCGGGCACTAAATCGATTGCTACTACCTGCATCCATAACCACCTTCGACCAAGATGTACGGCAGCAGCAGGGTTCATCCCGCACAAATGTCTGCGCTTTGTTGCACGCTACCATTCACTCTCTCCGGCATAAGCATTCGACTGAGACACCAGCGTTACAGTAAGATGGTGGTATCCGGCGTGCGCGAACCCATACGGAGGCCGCGTTAAAATAACATGCTCTGCGAATTGCGTGCCGCTGTAGGGCTGGGACCAACGGGCCTCTACACTGGAGGATTGAAATGTGCATGGCTGCAACCTCCCGCTTTTCAGCGACGGGCAGTGCAACGCTGCCATTCCGGCTATGTCTGTTCCCGTACGCGGATGTCACGTTAATCATACGGGGTGTTCAGATGCCACCAATTACAGAGCTCCAGGAAAGGAAGGGTGATTTGAGTGATCCGTGTGAACGGGCAGCGAAGCCATCCGCAGCCATCCTAGATCAAAGGCTTTGCTCCTGCTACCCAAAGCCGGTGCGAGCACAAGCATTCGTTGTAACGTCGGAAGAAGTCCATCTGGCCATGCCTGGTCACGTCAACGTGCACCTTGACCAATGGAGGCCAACGTGTCTACGGAATCGTGAGTACAATGCATGGATAAAATGCCGCTTTATTCAGACATCGCCAAGGCCCCGGATGTACAGCCCCGATGCATTAGCCCGTCGTCCCCTTCCGCAAACCCATGGCGATGTGGATGAATAGCTCACAAAGCAGGCAAGGAGCAGCGCAGCTCCACCTGGAACTTCGATTGCTTCTGCAAACCACCAACAGTCGCCGGATTCCCCTCCTGATGGGCCGGGGCGCAGATCTGTTTGAGAAATGCAATCCATCTAGCAGCAGCTCGGCACTTTTATAACCCTTCATAGGCCCAACATTGCGACGTGATGTGACCCCGTAGACGGAGGAAAACCTCATTATCAAGACATCATGTTTCAGAGGCTGGGTTTCACCTAGTATCTTCCTCAGGCGCAGTGCTATGTAGATGTAGCCAACCGCCGACACCATCTCCCTAAGCCCCTTTGGCAGGCGGAAGATGAATGGCCCCCCCTAGTGCAACATCCTACCACCACACCAAGCTTCATGCTTAAGACTTGCAGAAATCGCACCCGCGAGGTCCAGGTCAGCATTGCAACGGCACTTCAAACAGCTCGATGAACGATCATTCGAAGGCCCAATACTAAAACGCCAACTCATGAAGTCGCCGATGCTAGGAAGGTAGGGAAGAAGCAATATCTATTGCAACATAGCAGACGTCAACCTTTCATTGATGGTGGTATTGTCTCTATCAAATATGGGAAGAGTCGAGATTGTTCTGTCACTGCCTCGATGGCACAGGGCACTTTGTGAACACGCGCTTCATCTACTGGATAATTTACTTGTTTATTTTGCTTGCTCGAGAATTGACATCATCTCTAATATGCAAATAGGAGAGCCTTCATGTCACAGTGCCTTACATCCACAGAGCGTGCTGAACTTTCCTACTGTCTTGATCTCTCACGTCCGTTGACCGAACATTGCAGAGGGTGAAGAGCATTAGACAGTCCTTGAGGTATTCGGAGAGGTCGGCGCCGTATCATCCTACAAATACCGCGACTTTAACCAGTCTTCGTTCCTCAAGCCCAGGTTAAGCCCGTTCTGCGCCCACCATTTTCTGACCTTGCTTTGGTCTCCGATGCTATCTTCCAACGCCTCCTCAATGTAGCACGTTCTGAATTCAACCGGCTGCTTCCGGCCTTCCATGCCTTCGAGCTCGCCGTGAGCAAACTTCCGCCACCACTCCAGCACATCCACGCGCTGGTGGATGGTAGGCGCGACGAGGACCTCGCCGTCAAAAACTAGCTTATCGTCACCCTTCAGACGCCGCCAGGTCTCAAGAACCTCAACCCGTCCCCACCGGCTCGCCATCTTGGCCACTCCGTCGCCGTGTGCTACCGGTATGCCAGACGCATCCCACCATCGGAGGACGTCGGCTTGGCCGTGTTGCGTCGCCCAAAGCAGCGAGCGACCTGGACGGAGCACAATATTCTCATCCTGTGCAGCAGCATCTCTCCACCATTCCAGAACAAGGAGGTGACCCTTGCCGCTGGCTTGTTCTAGAGCTGTTTCAGTATATCGCATAGGAAGTCCGGAGCGACGCCACCACCAATCCAATACGTGGACATGACCGTTCTTTGATGCACCGTCCACTGCCTCGGCGTCGTAAATGTGCCTCTCTCTAAACCATCTGCTCTGCTTCCAGTAATCCAAGACATCCGTCCGTGGATAGTACGCTGATGCCTTGGTCGGTAAAGTCGTCCCGTCGAAGGCCTTGAATAGATCTGGCCGATTCGCCTCCATGTAGGCAAGCACATCAATGAGTGCAAAGCGTATGACCAACTTCACCACCAATGCAGGTATATCCTGAAAATTTGGCGGCGACTGTGAAAGTTTCTTGCAGATAGCAGAAGAATTGCACGTGAGCACCGTCCATTCCAGTTCGTGTTCATACACCTTAAGCTGGTTTGCGGGATCCCTTGGATGGAGAGACCATTGCGAAGGCATGGGCAGGTTGGTGAAGATGCCCAGGGCCTTGGCCATCTCCCAGTCGCCCGCATATTCTAGAATCAGAGTCCAGATCTCGGGCGGGAGTTTTGATTGAATCTTGGCGTCGCTGGTCGAGACAATGGTCGTCATGCCTGTAGCGATTTCGACATCTTGGCCCAGACCGAGAAGGTCTGCCTGATTTTTGATGATGCTCAATATTTCGTTAAAGCCATTCCAGCTAGGCACTCTCTTCGGGTTGTGCATTCCTTCATAGTGCCACAAGATGGGTGACATGACTCTAATCCAAGGCCATTTCCTATGCAATTTGCTAAGCTGGCGTTTGGTGGTGGGGTTGGACCAGATATGTGTAGTCATGCCAGGCACCATGATTATTCTCTTTTGTGTGTCCCATCCTCTTAATACCTCCGTCAACAAGGAATCGCTTATGCCTGCTAGCATTTTCGAGATACCGTCGGCGTCGAGCGGTACGCAGACCATCAAGTCAGCCCATTCCACCAATTCAAAAGCCTGCTGTCTGTAAAATTCGACATCGTCGGCTCGATCACCTTGGCCAAAGGCGAGGCTACAGTTTTGCATGACTATGATTGTCTGGGCTAGTCGGGGCACAACGTCGTCGACTATGGCCTTTGTTTCGATCTGGGGGTTCTTGGACAGGCGCACGACGAGAGCCTGCGCCCATGATGTGTCTCTGGGCCCGGTAGCTGCGACAAGGAGCCGGAGCTTGCGGGTGCGGGTAGGTGTTTCGCTGAGGGAGGAACATAACGACGGAGACGGGTTTAGACGAGGGAGTGTAGGTGTACGTTGCGCCATGATGAGAATCGCGCTAGATGTCTCGTCATGGTTTTGAGAGGCGAATGGAGATCAGCGGAAGGGGCGCGCGCACTATGTTGATGGCGGCGATGTGGCCGGGTGGAAGATCGGTCGGGCACGCAAGGAAGAAAGGAAGAGAGAAAGAAGGGAAAGGGTTTCGGGTGATGGAACGCTACTAGAGTGTAAAGGAAAGTTGGCGAGAGAGTTGCAGGTTGTGACGAAGATAAGGTTGGTGCTGGGGCGAATCGAGCAGTCGGTGAGAATGTCGGGTGGTGACAATAAAGTCGGAAGGCGTTGGGCCGGCTCAACCCGCTGGATTGGGACTATCGGGCAGCAGACGGCAGGCATATCTTAAGGCCAGCCCCGACAAAGTGGCCCGGTCCGTATGATGGCACGCTACAACATCATGACACAACAGCCGCCACGCTTTAGTGGGTCATGAGACCTTCTAGAAAGATTACATTATGCTGCGTAAGGGATTCACGGATTGCGGTAGCAGCCAGCGAGCAGGCAGCATGTGAAATTCCAATCATTCGGTTGTCACGTCAAATCAGACGACGGCATGTATGATGCCATTCCGTATTCTCTGGATACACCACGACATGGCATGCTGTTCTGCTCTACCCTCACAATGCAAGATAAAACTTGGGGCGAGAGTGTCGTCCTGTGCTTTTCCCAGTGCCTACCGTGCTGCACCACAAAAACGATGCCCGGAGGATTCGACCTCTTCTGTTCATCGACAGAACATAATGAGCTGGTAGGGAGGGAAGCTGCAAGTGGGATGGATGAAAAGGGCAGGGGGTTGACGCACCCTGCCCACTAGGCGGTGTGGAGTTTTGCCAGCCGAAACAGGCTGTCGACACCCCGTTGCAAGCTTACGCACGGAGCCGGTACCACTGGTTGTATGGCGGATCTCCTTACAACCAAAGTACCGGGCAATTGAAGCCACGAGGCAACCAATGAAACCTGGCTCCTAGACTATCACTCTGCATCGCGAGGCAGCTACAGGGACCGGCGACGCATTCAAGCCGCCGGATTGTATGGCTGTGATTCGAGCTCCCTCACCCTTGCATGGGGCGTCTACCGGGTCTTGTCGTCCAACATGACCACACAGCTGCTGGCCACGGAGCTGGCCAACCTCATCCAGGAGAGCAAGAGGAAGCACAATGATCTCCGCCAAGTACGTGTGCGTGTCTCTTCCCATCTTGCACATACTCACCGCGGTCATCAGGCAGCCGAGAAGTCTCTCGACGAGCTGAAGCAGCTAGGGAACATTTCGGAGCAAGCCGTTCCCACAGGTACGGGCCTCGGCTCCCTAGAGTTTCCCGTCAGCCATGGTTAACAGCCCTTGCAGAGCTCTCACAAAAGGTCAACTTTGTGAATCCCTTCATCATTGCCTGCGGATCCAAGAATGCCAAGTTCACGGGCATCGCCATTGTGTGCCTGCAGCGGCTCATTGCCTCGCGAGCTTTACCGAGCTCGCGGCTGAGCCAAGTACTGGAGGCTCTCATGCAAGCTTCATCGGCTGGACTTGATGTGCAGCTAAAGATCCTCCAGGCCCTCCCATCTCTTTTGCAGAATTATGCCTCAGATGTTAAGGGTGAGCTGTTGATGACCGGGCTGAACATTTGCTTCGTCCTTCAGAGTAGCAAGAATGCCATTGTCAACAACACGTCTGCTGCTACATTGCAGCAGTTGATCGTCTCGGTTTTCGATAAGGTTGTGGCTGAAGACAGTGAGTGGTCGTTTCTTTTCACTCGGATGCGGGTCTAACAGCGCACAGAAACCCCAAGCGGCGCACACGTAGCAGGCGAAGCCCCAACACTTGACGGAAAAGTTGAGCTCCGTTCGGCGGCACTCGACGCTTACAGAGTACGCCACACACGACATGCGTTGTGTACATGACTGACGAGCGTAGATATTCAATGACCTCTGTCTTATGACTGAAAATCAACGACCCGAGTTCCTGAGGTTCTCTGGCCTACCTCAAACATTCGGCTTGGAGCTAATTGAGTCGGTCATAACCAACCATGCTGCTGTTTTCACATCTCACCTCGAGCAAGCTCATATCCTACGCAGTAGGGTAATGCCCTTGATCATAAGTGCACTCGGAGAAAGACCGCCATTCTCAAAGTCGGTTCGGCTGGTCCGTATACTCTACACTATTCTGCGACGACACATCAACATTCTCCCCTCCGAGTGCGGCATTGCGCTAGAGCTACTTACCCAGCTGCTTGACCATGATGCTGCACTATGGCGAAGAGCTCTGTGCATGGAGGTTTTCCGAGGCATCTTTGCCGAGTATGGTCTGGTCAGACGCATCTTTGCACTATACGACGCCAGAGAAGGCGAGAAGAACATCCTGAAGAATTTGACTGCAGCGTTCGTGCGCCTAAGCACGGAAAAACCTGCAATTATTGGGCTCGGTCATCAATCAACGATGCCAGTAGCCAATGTCAACAACAATTCGGGCTCCTTGGCCGATCAAGCCATGCTAGAGGCTGGCAGCGTGGCCGGTATCATTAGCACCTCTTCTGGCACAGAAAGTTCAAACGTTGGCATCAGCACACAATGGAGTTTTATTCGTGTTCCGTGCATTGATCAGCTCGACAAGACTGAGCCGCCCTCGATACCGGAGTCCTACGTTTACAACCTCGTTCTCTCGTGCGTTTCGTCTCTATCTGATGGCCTTGCAAAGTTCATCATGCCCCTTACGGTACCTGGCGAGAGTCGCAGTCGAAGAAAGGTCGCCAGGCAGGACGGAGACAACGACTCGGCAGGGGCAGTTCTGGAGGCGGATTCCCAATCACCGAGGGCCGGATTAGAAAGATCAACGTCTTTCAAGAAAAATCCGGTCCCTCTGAACCCCTTAACTTTGAAAGACCATCCACTGTTCCTGGAGATTGAAATCTGTGCAGAGATTATCGACCAGTGCTGGCCTGCTATTTTAGCTACCTGTTCGACATTTTTGAACGCTGCTCTCGACTCTGAATTCTACCATGGACTTGTTCGAGCATTCCAGCGCTTCGCCCACGTTGCAGGACTGCTTCAACTGCATACTCCCAGGGATGCATTTTTGACAACTCTGGGCAAGACTGCCGTTCCCTCCAATGTTCTCACGGCGTGTCTCAACTTGGGCCAGCCCCGGCCCATGACTCCTAGTACTTCTAGCGAAACGTCAACTAACAGCATTTTCAGCAATGCCCGCCACCTACTCAGCGTCGAAAACTTGACGCAGACATCATCGGCGGAGAAGCAAAAACGTGCGTCTATGGACACCACTTCGATGAGTCTCAATACGCGGAACTTGCTGTGCCTCCGTGCGCTCTTGAACCTGGGAATTGCCCTGGGGCCAACACTGGGCCCTGCCTGGAAAATAATTCTGGAAGCATTACAACAAGCTGACTTCGTACTCTTCGTGACCGGTAAAACTGGCAGAGCATCAGCATTGGGCCGTGGTCAGGATCAGCACAGCGAAGGTGATTTCGGTTCCCTGATGGCTGGCTTCGGCAACGAGGTTCGCTCTGTGGAAACAGCCGCCACGCGGTTGATCGAGAGCACCATTGACTTTCCGAATGAGCCATTCGTGGAAGTGGTTCAGGCAACGTGCGCCTTGCTCAGTCGACGTCCAACTGATACGAAAGACGGCAGCAGTCCGCCAGCAGCCTCCACGGCTGGCAAGGCTCTTCAAGCAGCACCTGGACAGCATCGGCGTATGCCCAGCTTCTCCAACCAGACATCTAGTGGGGTCTCAAACCAGGAATATCAATTTGCTTTGGCGAAGCTCGGTGAGATTGCCATGATTAATATGGAGAGACTGTTGAGATACTCTACGGATGTTTCTGGCTGGTCGCCTCTGGTCAGTGAGCTCATCAACACCCTCATGTCCGGCAACATGAATCCCCCGGTTAGAGTGAGGGCAGCAGAGGTTTTAGCCAGACTTATGCTCGAAGCTGCCGGCGCGGCATCCTCAATTCCTGAGCAGTCACGAGGAGCAATTCAACTCCGCTTCCTAGGAGCCCTTCGAGACGCCCTCCAACCATTGGTGGATGAAGACCGTCAGGCTACCGTTGCGAATGTTGCGACAGATATTGACATTCACAAAATATTGTTGGATGGACTCAAAGGAATTCTGGAAGACTGCGGTCAAAGCTTGGTCAGCGGTTGGGAGATTACGTTCGAAATCATTGGAAGCATTTTTGTGAAGAACGATTCTACGTCGCAAGAGCGGCGCGGCTCGATCCCTCATGCTACTCGGTCTTCCAAACTCATTCGGTCATCATTCAGCTCCCTTCAGCTTGTCTGTTCCGACTTTCTTGCTACGCTACCGAATTCTTGTTTCCTTATTCTGGTCGATACGTTGTACAAGTTCTGTTCTCAGGACGACGAGCTGAATATTGCATTGACTGTGAGTATTCAATACCAAGCTTGGAAGATCTATACTAAGTTCTATAGACTGTCACGTTCTTTTGGGTAGTTTCCGACTTTTTGTCAGGAAAGGAGGGCTCTCTTGCGATCAGCTCGGAATTGTTGAAAGGCACAGACGTTTCTAAACTAGAGCACATGGCAGCGGATCGTGATCAAGCTGGGTCTGATGCTGCCCTGTGGATGCTCCTCCTCCTCAGGCTCACTGCAGTAGCTTCGGATGACCGGCTTGAGCTCCGTAATAGTGCCATCCAAACATTGTTGCGGATATTTGACGCCTATGGAGATCGACTAAATCCCGAAGCATGGTCAGTCTGTATGAAGTTTGTTGTCTTCAGACTGCTCCATTCCTTGAAAGAGGAGCTAGAAGCTGCGAGCGAAGAGGGCGCCGACGCAAGTGATGAAGATGAGCTACATGGCACAGCCGTGGTCGTGCTTGACGGTATCTCAAACCTCATTGCGAATTACTTGGACGTTCTCATAGCCCATCCATCATTCAGCTCGCTGTGGAGAGAGCTTCTGCATCATTTCTCCTCATTTCTAGACTTTGAAGTCTTGGATATCAACACCGCGACATTCAAAGCGCTTGGACACATTCTTGCACGGACCGGCGAGGAAGGAAAACCAACGCTGGACAAGACTTCTGTCAGTATTGCATGGGATCTATGGTCCAAGTGGTCACTTGCGTCGCCAACAGGCCTTGAGAGACCGCAAGACAATCAGAACTGCCTCGTTGCATACGTGACCGCGTTTCACCAAGTGTATAGACTTGTACAAGACGAACTGACAGTGGAAAAAGCCAATACAATGCTGACCAGGTTGAGGACAGCCGTCGAGGAAGCATCGATTGGCACCTACGTCCACGATGTGGAGTACATGACACCACTACAATCACAGGTTCTGGAAGCTATTCAGATGATACGTACTGATGTGGACGGTGTATCATCAGCTTTGATCACTCAAGTTTCCGAGTTCGTGGGTCTAGCCTTTGATGAGGACCTGTTCCACAAGCCGGGGCCAAAGCGAACGTATATTGCCATGTCAAAGGCAAGCATGAAGATCCTAGAAGGCCTGATACTCAGTCACGCCCAACGAGAGGACATATATGGGAGTGGCTCTTTCGAAAAGGCCTTGAGTGCTCTCAGCAAGCCCGTTGCTCTAAAATACCAGTTTCCAACACCCACAAAATCTTCTCAGCCTTGGAAGTTAGCAACCTCAACCATCCTGGCAGTCCTAGGGGCTACGCTACCCAAGCTCAAGAACGTCGAGGTTCCGGTCGAAGCTATCCAAAACATTTGGAAAACTGTCGTGGCTATTGCCGACGGTATATTGAGTGCAACATGCGAAAACAGCTCTTACGAAGCGTCTTTCGAGGAGGATGAAGCGTTTGACATTGAGTCTTTCCGCAAACTTCGCGAACTACTCATTCCATCCATGGGATCAAGCTTGATTCCAGAAAAGATACGGAAAACATATGTTGGCAGCCTCCTCAGATCGTCTATGATCCATACTCCTCCCGTCCCGGAACTTTCCATCATCGAGGATGGCAATGAAGCGGATATGCCAGCGTTGTGTCGGACCCGCATGGGACGTACGGTCCTTGTGCCGCAGACCCTACGGAACCGAATGTCCTATGTGGCACTGGAAGAACTGTTTTCACTTGTGTCTACAGACCAGGCCACCGTGGTTGTGGTGCCTCCAACGCCCAAGTCGCCGGGGTTTGCACCCAGCAGCGTGTCCAAGTCCGACTCGGAATCATCACAAGATTGCCAGGTGCGTATTGCATGTACTGCAGCACCACTACTCGTTTTACGATGTGCCGTCACTCTGCGAGCGTATGTGTCGGATCAGCCGTTACGGGGCAAGATGCCCCAGCCGCTCAGCCAGCGAAGGGAGCTTCTGTGGATCCTTGGCAGGCTGGTCAACCTGAAGAGCGATGGTCGGGCGATACCAGGGCTTAAACAAGTGGAGAGCGAGTCTCGGAAGCACCTGTTCAGGCTGTATCCGTTGTTGATTCAGGCGTTGGCTGTCCAGGGCGATGCTGAGGTGCAGAGGCTGCTGCGGCAGGCCTTGGATGTTGTCGGCCAGGAACTGGGTCTTGATTGGCCGCTTGGGAACCGAAACCCACGGCTGTTAAATGTATGACATATATCACTGACGAGTACAACAACAGGGCATTTGTTAGCTAGTTGTGGTTGAGAGTATTCTGCGTTTAGGGTAGCCTAACCTTGATGGTGTAGCCACAAACTTTCTTCGAGCTTGATGCCCCACGCGGGGTTCCTGGACCTCGAAATAAAATTTCCAGTGGTAATTTGTCAACGACTTCTCTTCCTATCCTCCTAGTTTGAACCCTTGTAATCTGGAATCCCCGACGATTCCACGATGGGCAAAACCTCCAAGGACAAGCGCGACGCCTACTACAGGCTTGCAAAGGAGCAGGGCTGGCGCGCCCGCAGTGCCTTTAAGCTCCTGCAGCTCGACGAAGGTGAGGCCCCCCCCCCCCCCAAGCCAGACCAGCGCGTCTTGAGCAATGGACCTAACACGCTGCAGAATTCGACCTGTTTGCCAATGTCTCGCGGGTTGTTGACCTCTGCGCCGCGCCGGGAAGCTGGTCGCAGGTGCTGTCACGGGTGCTGATCAAGGGTGAGAAGTTTGGCCGGGTGGCATGGCAGGACCGCGAAGCGCAGTTCCGGCAGCAGATGCTCGGCGTGTTCCCCGATGCGCTGAGCGACGACCAAAAGGCCCAAGCCAGCGAAATCATGGTCAAGCAGCACGATGAGTCCAGGCCCCGCGAGGACGTCAAGATTGTGTCCATCGACCTGCAGCCCATTTCGCCGCTGGCCGGCATCACGACGCTGCGCGCCGACATCACGCACCCGGCCACGGTGCCGCTGCTGCTCTCGGCGCTCGACCCGACGTACGACGCCACGGCCGGCACGCAGGCGTCCCACCCGGTGGACCTGGTGCTCAGCGACGGGGCGCCGGACGTGACGGGCCTGCATGACCTCGACATCTACGTGCAGTCGCAGCTGCTGCACGCGGCGCTCAACCTGGCACTGTGCGTGCTCAAGCCCGGGGGCAAGTTCGTGGCAAAGATCTTCCGCGGTCGCAACGTGGACATCTTGTTTGCGCAGCTCAAGCTCTTCTTTGAGAGGGTCATAGTGGCCAAGCCGCGGAGCAGCAGGGCGAGCAGCGTGGAGGCCTTCATCGTGTGCTTGGACTTTCGGCCCCCGCCTGGGTTTCAGGCTCGGCTGGAGGAGCCGGTTGGTGTTGGCAAGCGGCTCGATAACATGGTGCGAGCGAGGGCTCTGCAGATGCCGATTGTCGCGGAGGCTGTCATGCAGGACCCCGGGACGTCGACTTGGAGCTGTGCCTCCGCGCCTGTGGTGGACATGGGGTCTGCTGGCATCACGGAGATGGAAGTCTACGACGAGACGCCAGAAGGAAACGGCAAGGGCGTTCGATGGATTGCTCCATTTATAGCGTGTGGCGATCTCTCTGCGTTCGACTCTGATGCCTCCTACGAGCTGCCAGATAACCACGTCTCGCTGGACCCTGTGCAACCACCCATCGCGCCGCCTTACAAACGTGCCATCGAAATGCGGTCCGCGCTCTCTCGGGCAGCCAAGTGAACAGCAACGAGACATCACATGCTCTTTTCACGGCATCAATCTTGAAGATGAAACGAAGCAGACTTATACATGGCTGTCTAGGGGGAGCTTGCTCCCGTTGCCCGGCATTTCGTACATGAAGAAGCCTGCCGATGGCCCCTTGTCAAGGGGGACGGCCCCGAGCTCCTTCTCGTACAGCTTCGCCTTGTCCGTGTTCTCCGTCATGACCAGCATACCCCGGAGGTGCGGCCACTCGGAGACCATCTCCCTGACGCCCCGCATCATCCACGCGGCCAGCCCGCGCCGCTGATACTCGGGCAGCACGAAGACGTCGGTCAGGTACGCGATGGTGACATAGTCAGTGACGACCCGGGCCAAACCGATGAGTTTTAGCTCGGGGCCGTTGGGCCGCCGCGGAGGCCCGTTCTCTGGCACAACGACAACAACGTCAGCCCGCAGTCCACGGCGCACGTTTCCGGACAGAAAAGGGAGGGATAGTGAGGAGACAAACTCTTCATCTGGTCCGCTGTCTCCGGGACCGCGTATATGGCGATGGTGAGGCAGCCGTCGAGCATCTTCTGCATCATGTCCAGCTGCATAGGCTCGTTCCACCACATGAGGTCGGAGTCGAAGATGGCGTTGACGACGGAGGCGTCGAGGAGGGACTTGTCGGTGGTGAGGAGGAAGTGGTCGCGGTACCAGTACCGCGGCGCGCCCTCGGGCTGGTTCAGGCCAAGCTGGGATCCCATCGTGTAGGTAGAGAGGCGCATACCATGGCCGAATTGACGAGGCAAGAAGGTTCGGGCAGCAAATCAAGGAGAAGAAGTCGAAGAAGCATAAAGTTTGTGTGTATGCCGTGTGATGTCTTTGTCTGCAAGTTTCAGCCTCCCGTCCTGCTACACACACTTACGAGCACCCGGCTAACCACGGCTTTAACACGCCGAAGAAAGTGCAACTAACACCGTGCGTGACCCTTTCCCGCGAGTCACCTGGGCCCCCCGTTGGCGCTTGTCATGGTGTTGACGCTTAGGGCGTGAGGGGGCCGGGGGGGGTGTGGAGAGAGGTTCCGTGTCGTCGGCCGGCAACGGCTCGCTTGCATGGGGCCAAACGCCCAGCAGAGAGGTAGCTGGATGTGCGGGGTTGCGCGACTGCAGGTGTCGGCAGCTGTGCAGATGCAAAACGAACCGTTCCCTGACGGCATACGCTGGTGGTGAAACGACGAGGATGGTGGTCGCTCGTAGGACTGGATCGTGAACCCGTGCGCAGACTGCCAACGTAAAGGCCTGGCATGATTCCGGCGAAGCGTGGAGGGGTGGAGGATGCTACGCCTTCGGGGCCTCGCCGTTGGGCCATGGACTTTGCAAGGACAAGGAGCCTTTACACCCAGGTCAGCAAAGCCACGCGGGTTGCCGTATCTCCGTCGTCATGCCGTTGTCATGCCGCTGTCCGTCCTAGCCGGGACGGTGTCGCCAAGCCATGCAGCTCATATGGTGCCGATGGGAGCATGACCTACACGGATGATCACAGTCGTGACAAGATTGGGAACAAACAGTCATATTGTACAGAACCATTACACTGTCTAAAGGTAACACCGTCCGCTGCCATCGCCGTTGGCTTTCCATTACAGCATCCCCCAGCCAGCAACGGCGCCCACCACCAAGCACGACGCCAGCACAGCAGCAGCAGCAGTCGGCACCGCCCCCGACCCAGGCGTGGTGCTCACGACATCCTCGCTCGCCGCAGTCGCGGCACCGCTCGTCGAAGTAGTCACATCCGGAGCGTCGGTAATAACCGCACCAGCCGGGGCCGTCGTCGTCGTCGTCGTCTCCTCCTCCACGGAAATCGTCTCCAACACACTCGTTTCCTCCGCCTGCGTCGCAGCCTCCGTCGTGGCCTCCGTCACAGCCACCGTCGTCGACGCCGGCGGCACCACGGCCCCCGGCACCGTCGCCAGGTCCAGGAAGCTCGGCTCGTACGACTGCGTGCCCTCGTAGAGAGGACATCCGGGCACGTCCGTCTTGGGCGGGGCGCGGCCGCCGCCGCAGTCGAGGAAGGCGCAGATCTCGCCCGTGTCCGGCACGTAGTGGACGCCCGTCTGGTAGGCCGGGCCGTGTGAAGGCGTCACCACATAGCGGTATGAGGTGCAGCCTTCGAGGTCCGTCCGGGCCAGCGCCGACGACGCCAGCAGCAGTGCAGTGAGGAGGGTTCGTGCTGCCATCGTGATGCCGCCTTGGTAAACCCCTTTTCTAGGGCGAGAAACTACCGTTGTTCTGGGGATCTCGCTAGGGATGGACTAGGGGTAACAGCGATGATTGAAGAAGAAAAGATTGTCTGGAAGCGAGCGTATCTGACCAGAAACGAGTGAAGAAGTGAAGAGTGAAGCGTTTAGGGAAACAGTTACCGTTCAGTAAACGCTTGTAGGAAAAAAAGATTTAGACCAGGGGTTTAAAAGGAACCACCCGTAGTCGTTACTAACAAGGGTCTCCCAACACTTTGCCATCAAGACCTTCGCGACTAATTACTGACATCACTGCTCAACGAGACTTCGGAATCCCTTCTACTGGACCTCGTCGTTGCCCGCACAGGTGCATCCGTCTTCTGTTTGCTATCATCATCCGAATACCCATGTTTTCTCACCGTGTATATCCAGACAGTCGAGGCTGCCACCAAGGTTCCGGAAAATGCTCAAACATCCCTAGGCTCGGGGTGTGAATACATCACCACGTCGGGTGTCATCGTAGATGATGCGTTGTGATGACAAACGGCAGACGATGCATCACAACTGACCATGTCGGTCAAGAATTCTTGTTCGGTCACGACTGGATAAGAGATGAGCAACTTTCGATGGCATACTAGACTTTGGCGGACTCTAGAGCACATTTACAACAATTTGTCACTTGAATCGATGTTCAGGCAAAACACGTAAAATTGAGTAATTGGACAAAGACAAGGTTAACACAAAGAATCTTATGATTCTGATAGAACTGTAATAGTTTCAACACGGATCCCCAATCCAAGAGAAGGGGGATCGTCCAACAAGAGAACCCATGAAATACACCCGAAACACTTTTTGAAATCCTCTCTTCATTAACATCACTGTGCACCAGACTGCGCAAGAGCAATCTTCTTCCAGTGGTCGCGTTCCTCCTCGAGCTTCGCGATGCGCTCCTCGAGCTCCTCGAATCGCTGAGCCTTTCGCTCACGCGACTTTCGAGCGGCGAGGGTGTTGCGAGCTCGCTTCATGGCAACAACATCTCCGGGGTCCTCCACAATGATTGGGGGGAGAGGCTTATCTCGCTTGCGAGCGTTGACCCCCGCGACGGATGAGTGGCGAACTCCGCCCGAAGGTGAAGTGCCCGACTTGCGTCGGTCACCTTCCACAGGCGAGCGATCGGCAGAGTCAATTTCATCAGAAGTCAATGCAGGCGAATCCTCCATGCGTGGCTCGACAGGCTTGCTCTCTTCGCTTTGAGGAAACAGAGGGTACCAGGCATCAGCGGAGCCATCAAAGTCTGCGCTGCCAAAGTTTGGAGACACATTGAAGCCGTCAAACTCGGGAGACTCGTTGTAGATGGATGGTGATGTCAGGGCCGTCAAAGCCGACGAATTGGGAGCAGACATGAAGGGTTCCTGCAGCAAAAGATCCTGAGGCGACACGGTTCCCATGTTTGAGCTTGGCGCGCTGCCGAAGTCAAACACAGTGGGGATTGCAGGAGAAGAGAAGGCCGTGGAAGCCCCACCTTCGTAGGTGAAGTCGTCCAGATCGACGTCTGTGAAAGAGTGTGAGCAATGGGATTCGTCTGTGCTAGACGAGCACGGACTAGACTGACCTGCAGCGTTCATCATCTTGGCGGTTTGCGGCACGTTCCCGGTACTTTGACTGAACAGTGGAACGGGAGGACGGCTGGGACGAGAATGCTGGTTCAGAGCGGCGGCGGACAACGGCGCCGAAGAAGGAGAGTAAAGATGGTTGTGGTTTGCGACACGGTTGGCGTTAACAGTAGACAAAGCTGGATGCCCTATAGCCTTGAGAAGTTGGGCGACTCGGTGATTGTGAACAGTATTCGAGGATGCGGGATACTGCTGACGGTGGTTGTGATGGGACGAGTGCCTTCGCTGGCTAGTGGATAGCAACGCAGAAGGATTAGGGTGCGGACGAGGCTGGGGAGAATCGAACAAGACGAAGTCCTGCTGAGTGTTCTCGGGCGTATTCTGATGCGCGGATGGTGCCGGCAGGTTCTGAGCAGAGTTGGGAAGCCATGATGACTGGGGATCCGTGGTGAAGACTGGGAAGTCTAAGCCTGAAATGGTGGCGGTAGTTGCGGAACTGGAGCTGAAGCTATTCAAAGCAGTGCTGAAGTTCAGGTCGACCAAATGGTGAACTGAACGGGGTTGTTGTTGAGTGGGGATTATTTCTTGTATGTCTAGAGACTGAATTTTGGCAACTGCGCGAGAGCAAGCTGGAGGGGGGGAGTTTATCGCATCTTGAAAGTCGCCTGAGGCGTGAATGTCTAACTTTATATGATGTGATGTGTGCAAGGGGGGGGATGAGGAGGAGAAGGGAAGGGAAGGATTTCAGGCAGGTTAGGCGGAAATGGCCTACGTTTTGTATTTCTCAGGCAGCAACCGTGGGGTTTGCTGAGCAGGTACCGGCGGTGGGGCCACACAAAAGCCGTTGGCCTATCTCGCGCCAGCCAATTTTCTGGTGCAGGATTGCTAGGGCCCGCAGGCAGCGCCAGGTACCACGGGCCCATTGGCGGTTGATCTCGCCGCCAGCAACAAAAAAAAAACTTTGTGCTCTGCGCCCGGAGGTGTCCAGCGCGCCCTTGCGGTGACGGTGGGGCCCAGGTTGTGAGTCACACTTTTTGACGCCAACCGCTTTGGGCCTCGCCGGACCAGTGATGCGGCTGGAGGGCGCGACGCATGCAGGAGGGCTTGTTTTGGCGGCACCGTTTTGCTGTGCAATACGAGCGTTGCAGGGGAAGCCACGGCCCCAGGGAGCCCATTCAAGCCCAGCAGCTCGGTTGGTGCAAGCCCCTCCATTGAGCCTAGCTCGGAGCCTTGCGGTTTCATGGGCGACTGGACCCAGTCTATCAATCAATTGCCCTGGCTCCAGCATCCTCCACGAGTCCACTGCCGACCGACCAGTTCAGCCAGACATTGGAAGCGCTATTCGCACAGCCATGGCCCAAGCCTCTCGCATTGCAATTGCCAACTGCGCACTCGGTCACGCATGCGTGTGTGTATGTAGGGTCTTGCATACGGCGAAGCATACAGGCAGGCGGCGGCAGGAGAGGAGGGGGGGGCCTCGAAGCTGCGTGTCTCTGAGGCACACACATGCGAGGGCACAGGAACAGGAACCCTCTCCGTCGGTTGATCGAGATCCAAGCCAGGTGCAGCCGATATTACCAATCATACGGCTAGAGGAGGCCTTAGCTCACTCTGGCTTGCGCTCTTTTAGCCTGTGTGGGGATCGTTGGAGCCACTGATAAATCGCTCTTTCAGTTGTTTCAGGGAATGTACTCCGCCAGGAGAAGAATGCTACGACATTTGCTTCGGAACGAATACGGCCTCGTGGGTGGTTTACAGTACACCTTTGATACTCTGGTCAATGGAAATCGCCAAGCCCTGCCTTCCTTCGAGCGTGTCATTCGGAAACCTGGCAGGACTTGGCTCTCGGGTGCCCGGCGTCGACTCTGGTCGGTCCCGGCTACAGTAGCCTAGCATGCGTAGCCAGTACTTATGTACGTACCACGCATGCATGCAAGCAAGCACCCCATGAAGCCTTGCGGATCATCCCCAGCATGAGCGAAGATGCTGCACATCCGGCTTTTTGATTAAAAATACAAGCACCAGCAAGGCAATGGCACGCTCCATACCAAGTACTACGTGTTATGCAGCAGTCTGGGGGGGAGGGGGGGACTGCGACGAGAACAATTTGCCGCCAGCCCATCAGAGTATCGCGCTTCTGCGTGCCACCACCATTCCCCTCATCCATCGACATCCTGGATGTGATGCAGGTCGCAGGTCATTATTACATAGTACCGTGTAATATCCACACTGGACACTACTTCATCCTCTTGAGCGTGTTGATCCTGCTTCCGTCAATTCAAACCCTCAGTGCATTGTGGAATCTAGAACACCGACCCACGTCCCAAATGTCTCCAAGAGGATATAGTCTGCTTGGCTTGATCCTCGTCTCGAGTGATTTTGATTGGTGTCCAAACAAAACAAAACAAAACAAACGACAAGACAGCCCCGTGGTCTATTCAATACAAAGGCGCTATTCGCGGCTGGCGGCTTGCTCGTCCAACCCCTCCAGGAAACTATCGGCTTGCCGCTTGGCCCGTCGAGCAGCCATGTCTTGCCTACGCTGCTCTATCTCCTTCCTCCTGGCTTCCTTCTGGGCCTCGCGAGCTTGCCGCTGCTGCTCTGTCTTGCGTCTCTCCTCTTCCAACGCCTCCATCTCCTGGGACCTTGTCCCCTCATCCTTGCTGAACTTGTAGAACCCGGTGCCCTTGGTCCGGATTTCCCAATCTGCGTCGTAGTGTCTCTGCTCCGGCGGCGTTGCACTCCGGTCCCGCTTGCGTGCAAGCTCCTCCATCTTGTCGGCGTCCTCCGGGTTGAACGCCATGGACTGCACCGTGTCGCCGTATATGAGCTTTGTCGGCGCCGCGGGCCGCGCTGACATGCGCTCTAGCTCTTCCGCGCCGAGAAGACCTCGCCGTGCTTGTCGTTGCATCCTCTCCATGTCTGCCTTGGTGCCACGACGAAGTCGTCCAAATTCATCTTCGTATTCAACCATCTCTCCGTCGTCTTCATCCTCGTCATCCGAGGTGTTGTCCGAGTAGTCCTCCTTCTCCGCCGATTCGGCCCATTTGCGGTCAAAGTCAACCAGCGGCGCCGCTTCGTTCTCTTGAGGCACGTAGTCCCCTCTCTTCATTGCTGCGTATCGCCGCGCCTTGTCCTCCATCCGGCGCCTTGAACGCTCGAGCTGGTGCGTCTCCTCCTCCGTGCCATGGACTTCCTTGAGTGACAGTTTCTTGTCATCTTCCTTGCGCTCCCGCTTCGATGGCTTATTGTTGAAAATATCTTCCTTCGACTGCTTGGGGGCCCGGGTCTTTCCGACAGCAGGACCGGATCTTGAAGAATTTGACATCAGTGAGGTGAGTTGAGCGGTGAAATCTAGCGAGGATGGTAGTGCTGCATCGCGTCTCGCCTTCTTCGATGGCCTTTGACCGTACAGGTTCGGATCCTGTGGCATTGTAGACTGGGCTGGGTGTGATCTGACCACGGAGTGTTGTCTACGATCGTGTTAAGGGAGAATTCATCCACCTTTCTTGGGCGACCCCGGCTTCGGAAGCAGTGTCGTAGCACGGGAAGAGACAAATACGATACTCTATTGTCCAGAGGTTTGCAGATATCTCAAGGAGTGGTGTATATGTCAGGAGGTCCACGGATGAGTTTACTGCCAGATTCGCCTCGCAGTCACACCTTAAGCGATATGAATATTTCCAGACACATAGTTGTCACGGGATGACTATAGGGTAAGTAAACAGTAACGGCCTCGTGGAGAAGGCTTGCTAGGCACTTGGCGGGGTAGCTTTTTGGCCATCACAACTTCAATCACAACCCCGCTATCGGACTTGAGTTTTACCAGCAAGACAGCGACCTGAGGATCGAATCGTACCATCACAAGACGTACAAACTCAACAATGGCTTCTAAAAATCAAATCCTAATCGCCGTGATTGGTAATTGACCACCATCCATCCAACAACGACTACAATGACATGCCGAGAAGCTGCTAACAGGTTCCTGCAGGAGCCGGAGGTGTTGGGAAGTGCTTCCTCTCCCAGTTGCAAGCACTTGCAGCTCGGAAGCCTAGCCCAAAGCTGAGTCTTTGTTACATCTCAACAAGCCGAAAAGCACTCTACAACGACGATTACTCTCCAATAAACATCGACAATGCTCTAGACGCCCTCGCCGCATCTTCAAAGGCTCCTCCGTCGTTGACGAAGGTGGTTGAATACTTGGCTACTGCTCCTGCCAAGGTGGTCTTGGTCGACAACACCAGCTCGCAGGATGTTGCTGAGCTTTATCCCCTTGCCCTCAAGCAAGGCCTAAGCATTGTTACCCCCAATAAGAAGGCTTTCTCGGGCTCGTACCAGTTATGGCAGGATATCTTCTCCGCCGCAGCGACCTCTGGCGCCAAGGTTTACCATGAGTCTTCAGTCGGCGCCGGCCTCCCAGTCATCTCTACCCTTAAGGATCTTGTCGATACTGGCGACAGCGTCACCAAGATTGAAGGCGTGTTCAGTGGCACCATGTCCTTTCTCTTCAACTCTTTTGCGCCCACCGAGGGCAAGGGAGGACAGTGGTCGGACGAGGTCAAGAAGGCCAAAACACTGGGCTACACAGAGCCGGACCCTCGTGATGACCTGAACGGTCTCGACGTTGCCCGGAAGCTGACCATCCTTGCCCGACTTGCCGGGTTGCCTGTGGAATCCCCAACGTCTTTCCCCGTGCAGAGCTTGATCCCGAAAGAGCTCGAGTCCTGCACAAGCGGCGATGACTTCCTTGAGAAGCTGCCTGCTTTTGACCAACAAATGGAAGATACCAAGGCAGAGGCCGAAAAAGCCGGCAAGGTCGTTCGCTTTGTGGGTAGCATTGATGTGACAGCCAACAAGGTCAAGGTGGGACTGGAGATGTTCGATCGCGCACATCCCATTGCAGCCCTCAAAGGCAGCGACAACATCATCAGCTTCTATACCAAACGATATGGAAACAACCCTCTGATCATCCAGGGTGCTGGAGCTGGCGGCGATGTGACGGCCATGGGTGTGACAAGCGACTTGATCAAGGTTTTGTCGCAGATTGCTTAGATTCAGCAGACATCGCAGAAACAATCGTATACAGCCATGACAAACAGTCAACGGTTTATTATGCTTTGCGTGCTCGTAGAGAACCGATGCTGTGTGTGTTTTCGCCTGTTCGCGCAGTGGTCGAGGAGGTTGAATTGTCGCGCGAACTGGAGATCGGTTCGTCCTTAGCGATCCTGGTACTGCCCCAACAGATCCTCCAAGTCCAGATGAGGAAGTCGAGCACTATCAAAACGGTGCAAGGTAAAAGAATTACTAGCCCAAGTGCTAGCTGTATGCAAGTTAGCCCAGTTGGAAGCGCCGGCGTCAGAAGGGATCACGCACGCAGACGTAGGAGATGCCTCGAACGATCAAGGTAGCCACAGGGATCAGGAGTCCAAGCCAGGATGATGACGTATCCAGGATTGACTGCTCCATGATGTGAAATTCGAACGAGGTTGGCGCAAAGTCCACCTAGTTGTTTGGGCATAGCAATGTTGTGAGCGGATTGAAGTAGGAGGACGAAGGGAGGGAGGGTGTAAGTTACCAGGCACGAGGCCCAGATTGAGGACGCCTGCCCTTAACAAAAGCCGTATACCACATGTACCTACTGGCTGGTTCACTCCCTTAGTAGCACCAAAATTAAGTGATTTTGCCGTGATGGAGCTACCTCACCGCCTGCCCGGTTGGGCGATTTCTTTTCTGCGGATGGACAAACTATATTGCCCCACCACCACCAACTCACCTGCGATTCAGTTGGTGAAGCACTCATTCCTGGCGAATAGCGGGCGAAGCGGCCTCTTGGCAGTGACAATGGCCGGACCGTCGAACAAAAGAGCGCATCGCGACAACTTCCGCTCAAGTACAGCGAAGAATGGCGTCGTGCAGCTTCCGCGCAAACGATTCTACCGGCAGAGAGCGCACGCGAACCCGTTCTCAGACCACCAACTCATCTAGTAACATGTGCCCAAACCTGGTCTGCTTGCAGATGACTGACTATGCCACAGTCCCTCGTCCCCCGAAGAGATGGACTGGTCAGCACATTACCCCGAGTTTGCCGAGAATGCAGCCACCGCCCAATCGTCAACGCCTCCGAAGATGAAGAAGGATGTAGAGATTGTCGACATTGGCTGCGGATTCGGCGGCCTGCTGGTCGCATTGGCACCGCTGATGCCACAAACTCTCATGCTCGGTCAGTCTCAAAATCGTGCGCCGTGGAGCAACCTGCACCATACTGATACACCCCAGGCCTCGAGATTCGAAGCAATGTGGCACAATTCGTCCAGGAGCGGATATGGGCATTGAGATCACAGAACCCTGGTGGGCCGTACCAAAACGCAGCCTGTCTTCGCGCAAACAGCATGAAGTTTATGCCAAACTTTTTCAAAAAAGGCCAGTTGAGCAAGGTCTTTATTTGCTTTCCAGACCCACACTTCAAGGTCAGGAAACACAAGGCTCGCATTGTGTCGACAACTCTCAACTCCGAGTACGCTTATGTCATGCGCCCAGGTGGAATGGTGTATACCATCACGGATGTTGAAGCGTTGCATGAATGGATGGTGGAGCACCTGGACGCGCACCCGGCCTTTGAGCGTGTTCCCGAGGAGGAAGAAAAGAGCGACGAATGCGTTGGCATCATGCTGAAAGAGACGGAGGAAGGCAAGAAGGTGGAGAGGAACAAGGGCCCAAAGTTTGTGGCATTGTTCAGACGCTTGGAAGACCCTCCGTGGTAATGTAGCCATTGCATCTTATACCCACCCGTACGCGCGCGATGCCTCTCAATTTTGCCCCTCACAGTGACTATTCCGGAACCTTGATGCGCAGTGAATAATATTATACAGATAGTCAAGGTAACCGAGGGCCTGGATGAGACAAGGGCTTGCGAAATCTGCCTTTCGTCCTGACCTGCCCTCGGACGCAGTTGGCCGGACCTGGCAAATGCGACGCGCCAACTCTGTGCACGTGATGTGGGCGCGTGAGCATGCACCACCACTGCACTAACCTGCTTTCGTACACGCCACAGCTTTAGTGCGCCTGCCGTCGCATGCACGACGTAAAGGTGAGGAAGGAAGCTCCCACCCCAGATTTCTCCTCACCAAAACTCTGTGGTATACGGGTCGAACTGCCTCCTCACCTCGTCGCTTCGTGAACTTGTCAACTCCCCCACCCTTCCGGACCGACGCAGGGCCACGCACAACGAGGTTTCCACAGCCTCGCTTTGTCCTCGTATTCATCCGAATCCACACCCCGCCCGATACTTCCAGATTCAATCAAAGACTCAAAATATTTCGATAGCATCATGACGGAGGTCTCGGCCACCAGGCTGTACCTGGGGAACCTCCCCCGAACTGGTTATTTCTCCACGCTCCGCCTACACGCGCTTATACTCTAACACGCTTCTTTAGCCACAAAGGCAGATGTCGAGAGTCACTTTGCGGCCCACGGGGCTGGAGAGATCACAGAAGTCAAAGTCATGAACGGCTTTGGCTTTATCGAATACAAAGATCCGATGGATGCTCGAGATGTTGTTCCGGGTAAGCCAAAGCAATTGAAGTTTCCGACGAGTTTGGCAGTCTTTGCGCAAGTGGCTAATGTTTAACGCCTTTGTTGACCTGCAGCCTACCGTACGTATTCCGTTTGAGATGGCGACCCTTCATACGGAACACACCGGCTAACTTACGACCCAAGATGGAACCGAGTTCATGGGAGAGCGTCTGACGGTCCAATTCGCCCGTGGCAGCCGCCATCGTGAGGGCGGTTTCGGTGCCCAGGAGCGTGCTCCGCCCAGGCCGCGTCGAACCGCTCACCGGATGCAAATCACGGGACTTCCGAACGATACCAGCTGGCAGGTCTGTCTCTCCTCCCCATTCCTTGTCGATGGGATCTCTGGATTCTGCCTTCCCCTTATGTTACGCTTGGCACGTTGAGTCACATGGCATTCTCTGTGCAGCCGGGACAATTGGTACCCTGGATTCTTCTGAAAACATTGCCTCTTGGGATTTGCGACACCTCACCCCGGCGCCGCCCGTCTCGAAGGCCTACATGTTCTGGTTCCTGCTCTTTGGTGGATTGCTTTTCCTATTCTCGCGGATTCTTGGACTTTGCTCGACATTACCTGGGCCCTGGATGAGGACTTACATGGATTTCTGGAATAGGACCTCAAAGACTTCGCCCGCCAGTCGAGCCTCGATGTGGTTTATTCCGAAACCGGCCGCGACTCCAATGGTCGTGGGTAAGTGAAATTTTTTTCGTCTTGAATCACGAAGGTTTGTGCTAATGATTGGCTAGGTTTGTTGAGTTCGAGACCGCCGCTGACTTGAGGACCGCCGTCGAGAAATTGGACGGTCGCGAATTCAAGGGCAACCGCGTGCAGTGTATCGCTGATGTGAGTCTCTATTGGCAACTGGCGTTGTGACATGATCTGACTGCCAGGCACAGACGCAGCCTGATTTCCCAGCTCGCGAGCGTGGCCGATCGCGTTCTCCTGGTGGACGTCGCCCTTATGTCGCAGGGCCTCCGGTGGACGACTATGACAGGCGCGGCGCACCTCCGCGTGCGTATAGCCCTAGACGCGACGCTTATGCGTACCGCGACCGTAGTCCTCGTCGCGAGTACTTTGATGACAGAGCTCGATACCGGTCACCCGGTCGCCGTCCCATGGAGGACTATGGCCCTCCCCGTGGTCGCTACGAGGATCCTTACCGGCGCGACTACCCACCGGCGCCCGATCCGTATGCTAACGGCCGGCCGTATGACCGACCTCCAAGGGATTTCCCTCCCCGCGAACCCGCTTACCCTCGCGAGGGGGGCTACCCTCGCGATTATGATCGTGGAGGCCGGTATTAGTAAGTGGATTTGCAGTCAGTTAAACTGCTGCTTTTCTTTTGTCTAATCCTGCCAACTTCGCCCTTTACATTTTTGGAGCCTTTCTTAACCGAACAGACAGACGAAATATCGTGACTACAGCCAGACAGTGCAGATCAGCACCATGCCACGACGACGGAACGTGCCGTGCCATCAAATGCATTTGGCAACGTGGCAGATGGATACACGCTTCACGAGGCGTAGAAGGGATCACTGCGAATTGATACACTATAGGAGTGGCAGGTTTGGCGAAAGGAGGGATATGCAAAGTCGCTACTGCAAGAACGTCATGATTGAAGGCTTGGCTATGGTGGTAATGGGAGGTGAACAGGTGGTACGATCAAAATGAAAATTGTATGATATTCAGGACATCTGTTATGCCGTTACTTCTCTCTTCCCTTCTAGTTATCAATGATATTCCATGAGCTTGATGAAGTAGTGTAACCACAATCATATTCCATTGATGATGGTAACCCACGGAGGGCAGTATCCCTTGTACCGCCCCTCGCGGTACAAAGCCAAAGACGCTACAGTTGCTTTGCCGCAAATCTTCAGAAAGGCCAGGAACTCAGTGGAGAGAAGAAAAACAGAGAAAAAACAATCGACAGGCGCGGAGGAGCTGGCCCTCAATAGTCTGTTGAGAAGGGTCATCCGCTGATGCTGATATCCTAGGAGAGACGTAGTAGGGGGGTATGATGTTGAATACACATTGGAACAAGGTTTGGCGAAGTATTTGCAACCACAGTTTCAGTGGAGTTTGCCTGCATCTTATGCTGTCTTCTTCCAGTGGATATATATGCCGATGATACTGCTGAGAGTACCGGCCAAGCCGATGAAGCCGTCATCGAAATTGGCAAGACCGAGCGTGGTGGCTGGAAGGGTGAGGTCGCTGAGGTCGGTGATGAGCTGTAGACGGCTAGCGGCTCGTTCGCTGTTGTGGCAGTTAGCATGGGAAACGATTACCGAGAAGGAGGATGGGTGATGACCAACATGGCTATGCGCTTGCTTTCAACCACACCCTCACCATCCTTCCTGTCGATCCTGGCCTCGCGCTGATTGAGGCGATACTGGGTATAAAGTTGGCCGACGATGCTGAAGGTCAGGCCCAGGACCCAGAAGCGATTCGCCTCGCGGGTAAGGGTCTTGGCGCGATCCCACTTGCGGACGCCGGCGGCGTCGAGGACGGTGATGGAGTCGAGGGTGAGGTAGCCAGCATATCCGAGCTGCCTGCCGACGGTGGTGTAGCGCAGGACGGGGTCGGCGAGGGCCTGGTTCTTGGGGTCGGCGGCGTGGGCGGCGAGCTTGAGGTGTTCGATGTTCTTGCCGACGCGCAGGAACTTGCGGGCGGTGCCGAGCTGCTTCTTGAGCGAGTCCCAGGGGGCGATGCGGGCGGCGACGGCGTCGGTGCGCAGCAGGTACCAGGCGTAGAAGCGGGCGAAGAACTGGACGAGGCGGAGGAGCTTGTCGCGGCCGACGGTGGTGCCGACGAACTTGATGTAGTGGGAGACGGAGGGGTGGTAGATGAGGGTTTCGGCGCCCATGGTTGCGGAAAGCTGGGGGGAGGAGGTCGAGAACGTACGCTTTGAGAGAATAGAGAGAGAAAGGATCAGAAATGAATGTGCCAGTGGCTGCTGCGTTGCTGTGGGCTAGAGGGTTGGGTGGAAGTGATGAGGATGATGGTGGTGGTGGTGGTGGTGGTTTGTCGCATTGGTTCAGCTCGGGGATTAAGCCGAGGTTCGGCTGCAGCCCCACAATGCGCCGACGACGACAGCCGGACCAACAACTTGCACGTGAGTGAGTGTCTGCCTGTGACATGTTTTGCAGAGCGAGCGTCGATCAGTACCTGGAATTTCGAAGATCTTGGCGCACTTTTAGAAGGGGAACGGCATCATCCACGGCTAATACATTATCAAACATGGGTAGGATCATTATTATTGAATTCTTTATCAAGATTGGATTGTTTGGCAAACCAGCACCAGCACATGATGCTGGCGATGGCTGGATAGCGCTGCCTTGTCCGGTGCTAGTTGAGCCTCGTCGCGCCGTCTCAAGATTTATGCCGGTATAGCCTTAGTCGCGTTGCAGCTTCAGGCAATAGTAGAGACGAAATCATCATACAGTTAAAGAAGAATGAATGGTATTGCCTGGGCGGTGGGAGGCATCGGTGGGGGGACGATGGACGCAGGCTCTACGTGGGGTTGCGAGTTTGAACCCTTCTCCCCCCGCGCTCGCCTGCTCCAACCCGCGACCAGGGATGATGCATGCAGTGGATTCTTATCGATGTACGATTGATCGAATGGGAGGACACGTTATCAGCAGGGCAAGTCTGCTGTAAGATAAGATAAGAAAAGAAAGAAGAGTAGCGAAGAAAAGGGCAAGTCATGAAGGGAGGAATGCCAGCTTCTGAGTGGGGGAAAAACTCGCTCGAGTTTTCCAAGCTGGAAACGACAGGCACGAAAAGGCATGGCCAACCCGGAAATGCACGAACAGCCCCCCCCCCCCCCCCCCCG